>SKCR01051175.1:0-65324 GCA_019454045.1 Zanthoxylum bungeanum | reverse complement strand
AACAGAATTGGGTTCAAAATTTATGATGTATTTGGATTATTACAGATCTTTGTGTATAAAAGGACCGGATAAAGCCCGAGATGGGCCTTTTCCGGGACTCGGGCCTGAACACTGATTCTCGGGCTCGGGCCAGGCCCGACCTGACCCGACTAATTGCCACACTTATTAATGCTTTAAAATTTAGTCCAAAACTAAGATTTCAAATCAAAAAAAAATTATAATAATCAATTTTTTAACTGTGTTTATTTGGACAAAAGATTTCCATAAGTAAAACATTTTAAATAATAATCATTTTTGGAAATGAAAGTTTTTTCTGTTATTTGACTATCACTTGAAACAATTTTTGAAAAACATTTTTAAATATTTGACATGTCCAATATTTTTTCAAAAATATTTTCTAATGGCTAAAAGTTGAGGTGGAAAATAGGTTTGGGTCAGCCTGGATCCGTGTAGACCTAAGTCAACAAAAAAAAAAATCAATCTTGAATAGTGAAATTCCATACCGACACAAATTTGGACTCTGGTCCGGCCCCAAATCTGCATACACCCGGAGACTCAAGTCCTCTAAAAAATTTTCAAATTGTGAAATTCCTACATAGACCCGAACGACATGGGTCTGGAAATATTAGGATCCTTAAAATTTTCCATACCAAAGTAGGAAATCGAAACTCGACTACTTGTGGGTACGAAATTTCGGGATCTGTATCCATAAATTTATTAAATTTATATAAATATAATTTAAATTTTATTTTAAAAAATCCATATTTCTGGATCCGATCCGGGTATATCCAAATCCGCATGGGTTCATAATTTCGGGACATTGGTATAAAATTTTATTAATTTTATACAAATATAATATATAAGAAATTTAAAAAAAAATCTAGATTTATGGATCTAGATCTATGTAGGTCTGAATTTTCGGGATTGGGCTCTATAATTTTATAAATTACAAAAAAAATTCAAAAAAATTAAAAAAAATCTAGATTTTTAGATACGATCGGGTATATTCGGATCCAAAAGGTCAATAATTTTATTAATCTTACAAAAATATAATTGAAAAGATAAATAATCCAGATTTTGGATTTCGTCAAAGTATACCCATATTCGGATCCACACTGGTCTGGGATATTGGGATCCGGGTCCATATTTTTATTAATTTTATACAAATAAAATTGAAAAATGATTAGAAAAATCTGAAATTATGTATCTGATGTGGTTATACCCTGATTTGGATTCAAGCAAGTCTGAAATTTCGGGACTCGAGTCCATAATTTTATTAATTTTATATAAATATAATTAAAAAAATATTAAAAATATGGATTTCTAGATTAGGATAATCCAAGGTCCATATCAACATGGTCCGAAATTCTGAGATCGGGTTCAAAATTTTATTAATTTTATATAAATATAATTGAAAAAGATTAAAAAAATTGGATTTTCAGATCTTGGTCTATATACCCATATTCGGACTGAGTATACTCGCATCTTTATCCCTATATTTTTTCCTAGATCTGGATACAAATCAAGATGCACCAAAACACATCTGGACCCGGATCCATACAGTTCCAAGTCCAAGTTCAGATTTTACCATTCATGAGTTATGGAAAATTTTTGGACAAGAGAAAAAAATTTCGGAAAATGACTTATGAATTTATATTCCACTTAACTTTTTAATTGACCGGAAAAAGTTTATATTAACTAAGTTTTTCATAAATGTCCCAAATACTGTAAACTGAAGAAAACATTTTTCCATAAATTATTTTATTCCGATACAAACGAACCATAAATATATGTTGACAATTTTTTTCATCATTTTAACGGTATAGGTTATCTTTTTTTTAAGATGATTCAAGACCGCCTATGTGATGCGTGTAGATACATGATTTCGCCTTCGATCCACATTCGAGATTTGTATGATGGGGCACTAGCGATCCTACAAAAGAAAGATAGAGTGAGCAAAAAGTTTCTACCCACCGGTGTGGTGGTTTCCGTAGGTATTTCGACGCTCAAATCAGTTATGAAGACGAGCAGTGAATGAAGAAAGAACAAGGTCTGAAGTTACCTTGACCTCCGTAGAGTGCCGTGAGGGCGGTAAGCAAGTGTTTAGAGGATGATTTACTTTGAGAGCTCTAGTATGAGTGTCAAAGCTTTGTGGCTTCGTTTGGTATATGGGCCTGAGATGAAAAGACAATTGGGTCATTGACCCATACAGTTTGTCCTCTATTCTCTAAGTCAATGAGTCATTCGCTTGGAGAGTATTCAACGAGTATGTTGTCTGAGGTTTCATTAAAATATGTGATCGTATTATGAAGTTGACGTCGCTTGGATCGAATGAAGGTCATAAGAGAACCAAATGAATATCTGGGATAACCCTCAGTCGACCAAACCCGATGAAGGTTAGAGAGTCTTTGACAATGTTTGGACTAGATGTCGGGTCGAAGATAATCTCTAGTCGGCCAGACCTACTGAGGGTCCGGGGGAGTCTTCTATGCCGTCTAGACAAGATGAAGGTCTAGGTCTTCAGCCCGACCTGACCAGGGTCATAAGGAATGTTCCCGTCGACTATACCAGATGAAGGTCTAGGATAATCTCTAGGCGACCAGACCTATTGAGGGTCTGGGGGAGTCTTCTGTTTCGTCTGGACCAGATGAAGGTCCAGGTCTTCAACCTGAACCGACCAAGGTCATGGGGAATGTTCCCATCGACTGGACCAGATGAAGGTCCATGATTATCTTCAGTCAACCAGACCTGCTGAGGGTCCAGGAAAGTCTTATATGTCGTCTGAACCGGATGAAGGTCCAGATCTTCAACCTGACCTGACTAGAGTCATGGTAAATGTTCCTGTCCATTAGATTAGATGAAAATCCAAGATAATCTCCAGTCGACAAGACCTGCTGAGGATATGTGGGAGTCTTTTATGTCGTCTGGACTAGATGAAGGTCCAGGTCTTCAACCCGACCGACCATGGTCATGGGGAATGTTCCTGTCGACTAGACCAGATGAAGGTCCAGGATAATCTCCAGTCGACCAGACCTGCTGAGTGTTCGAGGGAGTCTTCTATGTCGTTTGGATAAGATGAAGGTCCAGATCTTCAACCTGACCCGACCAGGGTCATGGGGAATGTTCCGGTCAACTGGACCAGAGGAAGGTCCATGGTAATCTCTATTCGACCAGACATGTTGAGGGTTAGGGGGAGTCTTCTATGTCATTTTGATCAGATGAAGGTCCAGGTCTGCATCTCAAATCGACAAGAGTCATAGGGAATGTTCCTATCGATTGGACCAAATAAAGGTTCAGGATAATCTTCAGCCGACCGGTCCTGAAGAAGATCTAGGGGGATCTTCTATTGGACCTACCACTTGATTAAATATCGTCCAGATATTTTTCTACAAATACAAAACTATCATTTAATACCCTCGTCTAATACAATGTGTCTACAGAATCTAAAACCTCTTCTCTGATACCAAATTTATCACGACCCCCTCCCTAAATTGAGCCCAACCCTAGAAATGGATTAGTGAACTTCTTTAACTCAAGCATTCTATATGTCATGCAATTTAAATATATTTGCAAAGAAAAAAATAATACTGCTCAAATTATAATTTATCAATCACTAAGAATCTAAATAATTAAGGTTTACAGCAAAAGTCTGTAAGAATATGAAAATAATGTCCTAAATCTCCTAGCTCAAAAGAAATATTTCGACCAGCCCGAATGAAAGTTTTGGTAAACGAATCAAAATACTGCTACTGTTGCACTGACGAACTACTTGAGATGTTTGGGAAAAATTGGAGTTAGCTTAAAGAGCCCAGTAAGTAAAACACTCAAACTCTCAACGTGACCTTACCCAAAAATATAATAATAATAATAATAATAATAATAATAATTTACTTTCGAATACAACAATTTCTATATAATTACTGTCACAGTCAAATCACGCTCAACAATACAAACATCAACCATACAAGATTTGCTTACCGGATTCGATATAATAGTTGATTAGAACCATTGGGAGAGTATCGAAATCCATTCCAAGGTTTCCTATCATATAAACCTCGCATAAATGTGCAAGAGGGGGACTAAACCACATGTCTCTTTTAACCTCGCATTACCTCCTATTTTCGACCACTATTATACTAAACTCGATAGCATAACAATAATAAAACACATCATCCAATACATAACACATCATCGCACTCAATCTATCAATCTCAACTCAAGAATCACGGAATAACCAAAGACCTCGACTCCTAACACAATCGTGCAATAATACTCGCAGTCATATTCACGAATTTATAACTCTCATACTATCAATAACTCAATAAAAATTTCACACACACATACATATATATTAATATACTTATACAATAATATATAGACTTTTATATCAAATATCAATCAATAAATAATTATGTTAAGGTAATTAATGTGCATTGTACTTACCTCAATCCATGCAAAAATACTTTATATCTATTTATCTTCTCTAAGATATGAAAAAAGTATAAAATTACGATCAAATCTCTATATTTTACTAAAATTATGATTTTACCCCCAAACTTTATAAATTTCTAATTTAATCCCAACACTTTCCAACATCATAAATTAGGTTCTATAACTCTCAAATATAATTTATTATCCCCTAAAATATCAGAATTTATAGGTTCGTACCCTAACTATGCCAAATTTACAACTTAGTCTAAAATTTTCAAAACTTTACGTTTAGAACCCTAAACCTGTGACAATAAGGTACCGAGCTCCAATGATTTCAAAATACCACAAAGAGGTGATCAATAGATAATACCCGTCACGAGGATCACAATGGTGGTGATGACGACATATGCACAATGGTTACCGACGAACGGTCAAATGAAAATAATTCTTTTTTTTACTCGTTTCACGACAACTGAGGATTCGATCTGGGCAACAAAGTGTCCACCCTGCAAATCTCGACGATGGGAAGATTCTGGATTGGGAGGTGAGGGTCACGCACGGCGATGTGTGTGGCGACGTGTGAGGGCGCGTTCGGTGGATTTAGATCGGTGGCGTTAGCTTTGTCTCGTCGAGAGGATTCTCCAAATGTGGTCACTCGTCGGAAAAGATGACTGGAATAAGTTGAACTGCCACTTTCTCTCTCTTTCCCACACTTTCTCTCTCCTCTGTTTTCTCTCTCTCTCTCCCATCGATCTATGAAAATTTCTTCAATATCCTATTTCTACAAATAAACACACTACTCTCACCCTCCATTTGTTTCCACTATAAAAAATAAGATCTTTAGCGTCGAAAAATATTGACGCTAAAAGAAACCATTTTGATACTAAAGGTCATTAGCGTTGAAAATTTTCGACGCTAATTTTCGAGACTAAAATGTGGACGAGAAAGACATTTAGCGTCGAAATATTTTATTTCGACGCTAAAGTATAATATTTTACGTCAAAAAAATTTCGATGAGAAATTATAATTTTTGTCGCTAAATCACGTATTTAGCGATAAATATTTTCGATGCCAAATAATTTTATTATTAATAAAAAAAATTATTTATTTTTAATTTTAGCGTCGAATATTTCGACGCTAAATGGTATACGAAAATTATTATAAAAAATTGACATTACAAATTAATTTCAAACTAATTTTATTACAAAAGTCATTAAATTTTTAGAAAACATAAGAGCATTATTATAAATTTATTATAAAAAAATTATAACAATAATATCTTTGTTGATATAAAAATAAAATTACAAAATTTATCACAATAAAAAATAATAAACAAAATGATAAAATATAATTTTCTTTATATTTTCTCCATCTTCACTTTCATGTTCTTCATCTTCACTTTTATTTGTTTTTCATTTTCTTTACTATCTTCATTTTCACCATTTCTTCATCTTAATATTCCCTACAAAAAAAAAAAAAATTATATTGGATGTTAATATAAAATATAAAAAATCAAACAAAACATTTGAGAAAAAAGAATTTTAGAGAAGAAATAAAAGTGTGAGAGAAAGAAAGTGAGAATATGAGAAATGAAAGAACAAATGAATTTATAGGGAAAAAAATTTAGGGACGAAATGATCTTTCGTCGTTAAAGGTCCTCAATAGCGGGAATTATTTCCGCCAAAATTTTGATTTTTTGCGTCAAAATTTTTGACTTTCAACATTGAAAATTCATCGCTAAATGTAAAAAATTTAAATCATAAATTCAAATTTTAGAAAGCGGGAATTCGAAAAGTTAAATTTACCCTTTAGCGTCGAAATATTTGACTTTTAGCGTCGAATATTTATCGCTAAATATAAAAAAATATAAATCTAATCTAATTAGGCGATAAATTCAAATTTTAGAAAGCGGGAATTCGAAAAATTTAAATTTACCATTTAGCGTCGAAAATTTGTCACTAAATGTCAAAAATTTAAATCTAATTTTTGATAAATTAAAATTTTGGAAGGTGGGAATTCGAAAAATTTAAATTTACCTTTTAACGTCGAAATTAAAATTCGAAGCTAAAGAGTAGGGGTGGCAATTTGGGTCAGGATTCGTTTATTCGTTCGGTTCGATTCGCTTTAAAGTGAATACGGGTTTGAAAAAATGGATTCGTTTAATAAATGGGTCAATTCGATTCAATTCGTTTATTAAACGAATCGAATACGAATTTAAGCGCATTGATTCGTTTATTCGTTTTATTATTTTATTTTACTAGTTGTTGTTATTTTTCAATTAATATACGAGAAATTATGGCTAATTACCATAGAAAAATAATATTGTCGATATTTGGTGAGATATTTTAGAAAATGTATTAATTACATATTTCATATGTATATATTTGTGAAGAATTAATGTAAATCAATTATGGTAAATTATGTTAATAAATAATATCATAACTAAACGAATATTCTTATTCGATTCGTTTAACAAACAAATTTTAATAAACGAATCGAATACGAATCCATCACATTTTGATTCGATTCGTTTAAGATTCGATACAAATTCGATTCGTCGATTCGTTTTGCCACCCCTACTAAAGAGACAACCCTTTAGCGACTAAATAGAATTTCGATGCTAAAGGTGCAACTTTTTAGCGTCGAATTTTAATTTCGACTCTAAAGATTGCGGTGTTTAAGTTATATTAGGAGTGTGAGGTTGCAGACTTCTTTTGGGAGAAAAGGGAGACGTATGTGTGAGTGGGAGTGTAAGGGATAAGAGAGAAATTCGATTCAATTTAAATAACAAATAAATAGAACGAGATATCAGAGTATAATACAGTGAATGCAAGAGAAAAGACTTCACCTATTTTTTATAGTCTCCGTGTCCTCAAGAAAATCAGCAGGCTGCTTCATCCCGGTGCAGGAAATGAATGAATCTATAGTTTGTTTATAGCAATTATATGCACGAGATATGAGAGGACATTGATGGCCTGCAATAAACACTCGAAGATTAACTCCCAAAAGAAAAATTAGATAAAGCATGCCAGAGAGATGTTTATGAAGATACATTAACAAGCATTTTGAATGTTCCTTCACATGATTTGTCACGGTAACAAAATACACACACAAGCCAAAGTGAGTGACAAATGCAAAAGATACCAAGAACATATATGCACTAAAATACCGTTTGATAGAGAATAATACCTGAAAGTATAAACTAACTTATAAGCTCACCAAATTCTAAATCAAACACTTGATAAATTAATTTCCCTCATCACGATTTCCTTGCAAGCCAATAAAACATTATTTGGCACTTGGCAGACACTATGAACACGGAACATCAACCCCTAAAGTCAAAACCATGGAAGATATAATGCACTAGTAAATCACAACAAAACACCAAATATGCAATCTCAATTCTGCAAAAATCCTTGTCCACTGATTTGATTACACAACTGGTCCTATTTAAATCCCATCTTTAATTTCTGTTCTTGAAGATATTCCAAGTTCAAACACTTCTCAAATACTCTCAAATGCTTCACAAAATAAAATAAATACCCCCATGAAACATATCAGTCAACTAAAACCATGGCCCTAGCTTTACTTACTTTCAAAAGAACGAAGATAATATAAACAGCATTTGAAGGGAAAAGTAATAAAACCAAAAGTAGGGTTTCAACTTTCAATCATTGACCATTGGTGCATTTTTTTTTTTTTTGATTAAAAAAACATTACTAAAATTAGTACAATTTAACAGTTTGACCGACATAGAATGGTCAAATTTTAATTATTTCATAACACTATGCCTAAACAAAATTTGTTTAAAAAAAAAAAAGCAAGTAGAGCTTACAATATGTTCGTACTGACGAGAATCAACATCCATTATCGAATGCAAATTAATGGGTGGCGGATTCTGATTGGATCCTGTTATTGTCTCTGCAAATTGTATGCAGTAGATGATCGGGGTGGTGGGCTTTTTGAGGTTTTGCAGTTTTGCAGCAGCAAATCATATTTGAATTCTTGGATAATCACATATCACGGATATTGGGACCTTTCGAAAATATAGCTTGAATTCAATCGATAACCCTTTACACAGTAATCACTCAAACAATTCTAAGCATATAATTTTATCACTAATTATTTGTAGCTTGTTATAACATAAATTACTAGATCAGCATCACAACTCCACCACTTACTACATTGGAGTAGCATTGATGTGCAAACCTCACCTCCTTATATCATCCATAAAAAACACACACCGATGCGAGGATCTAATATAATGGTGGCATGGTATTCAAATGATCATAATTGATAAAGATTTTGTAAGTAATCTGTTTATTCTCTTGCTTGTAGTTTGTCCTGGAGCATGTTGTGGTAATAAGAAGTTTTCAAAGTCACCAACATGAAGAGAAACTGATGTAGGATCGCCGCGCCAGAATCATTTGATACCTTGATTCAGGTTTAAGTGGTTGCATCAGCTGTTGAACAAATGGCTTGGACAGATAACCTCTTCAACACATTAGGACATGGGTCTGTCCCGAAAACACCATTGGATATGGAAAAAGAACAACTCTCCCGCCCTATGCATTCCTGTCAAGGATGAAAATTTTGCAAATAGGTATCAGTATAAATATACCCCTAACAGTTTCTATTTCCATGTTTGCAAGTGAAGGTTGCATTTTTTTGCGACCCTCCCTTCTCAAGAGGCCATTTGTCCGCTTAACATAAGCGCTTTTCTGCCTCGTAAAACAGGGATCGCAGAAAAGTGTACCTTCAACAAGAAATGCAACCAATGCAGGAAATATAACAAAAGAGAAAAAGATAGTTAAGGAAGTGCCTTCTCTAACACGGCATGAGAGTTTGGAGCATGACAAGTTCCTTTCTGAAAACTTCCACAAGTTCCAGAAGGAGTCCCGAAACTTGCGAATTCTATATTTGTAATAGATTGGCCTGGTGCACACTGCAGATGAACTTTGGCATGGCTTGTTGAATTAGTGTGGCTCTCATTCTCTATATCATAGTTTTCAGTGGTGGGATGGTATTCATGTGCATCAGCACAGACTCCGGTCACCAATCTCTTAACAAGAGATATCCTTGACACATCACCACCAAGTTCTTCGAAAACTACCAACATATTTTTTGTTGGCTTTAGCCAGGACTTTGGAACGTGATACCTGCAAAATCCAAAATTTCATTTGAACAAGACTCATCTAGATTATTAGGTCCAAAGATCTCAGTGCAATGTTCATAAGGTAATACCATCGTTGGGTTGGTCGGCCACATCCATGTTGGCACTTTGGGGGCCGGAATGTCCCAGCATAATTACAAGTACTGCAGTCACCCTTTGCATAAACCATCCAATATCTCCCTATGCTCTGCCCATTTATCCAAACTTGACCTTTACCCATACTTCGCAAGTCCAAAGCCAGTGGCTCATTACCTCTAGGTGCATCAAAATATGCCTGCAAATCCCAAGCTGACGTTTAGCTTCTAGAGACCATAGCTACTTTTGTTATCATTGTTAAAACTGTTCAGTTTCTAAGTTTCTTTTTACCTTATACCATTTCAAAGGTTGCTGGCCTTGAGCAGCTACTGATCCTCGGGTCCATCCAACAGATGAGGCTTCATTTGGTGATACCAAGTTCATTGCCTCCCCCTTTAAGCCGACCTGTCCATGAAAAACTGTGAGAAATATTTTGGTATTGCTAGGACAACACCAAAACTGAACTAAAAACATGTACGCATATTTCCTGACCAGGTATGACCACTTCTGCCATGTCAAGTCTTTATTTCCATGGTCCAGACCACGAAGAATAACTGCACCCCGAATTCCTGTTTCCCATGTCTCATAATGCAATCCAACATTCTACAATAACACCACAAACTTATATAATGTTATATATTTGATGATTCAGTTGCTTCCCATGCTAACAGAACCAAAGAGTAGAGGAATGGAGAGAGTCAAGTTGCACTTTGACAAAAAGGTAAACTGTTATAATTGAATTCAGTTAGAAAAATGTTCAGGAAACTAACAGGTAATCCAACAGCTATGCTGAGGAGTGCAATCTTATTTATTCCAGCACGTAGGTTGACTGGTCCCGAAAAAGTGAACTTTCTGTTCTCCCTTGTCCCAAATGCTGACCCTGTTATTTTAGCATAAAAAATATTAATGGACATGGAATCTTTCTTTTTCTTGTTTTAGGCAACAAAGAGATAGGATGATTGAAGAATTAACCAGATAGCAAAACACAATCCAAATCAATAGCTACAGGAAAATGAAGTCCAAAGACAGACCTGAAAACTGCCCATTGATGAAGATATGAACTGCATGACCGGCTGATTCCACGGTGATAGTGGGCTTTTGGCCTCCTCGCAGAAATGATTCTGATGAACTAATTTCAACACTGGGATGAAAAGCAAACCACAAAAGTTAAAATTACAGGGCCAAATAAAAGATTGTTAGCTAGAAACACATGCACCATAGATGTATTTGTATCCAACAGCATTTTATATTATTTTGTGGAAATCAAGTTCCTTTCAGAAATCAGGAAATAAGGAGAGGATTTCATAATGCACTAGAGTACCTGGTCATGTACCACAGATAGTCACTGTTATCTCTAGTAATATTATCTGTTCCAAGAGTCCAACAGCTGTCATTGTTGAACTTTCACCCAGAGAAGAAATATCTTCATCATAAGTTTCCCAGGAAAACAACTTAGAGCCGGTAGGCAACATTTTCATCTTTACATTTTGAACTGCAACCTAAATGAGCACAAGACAACAATAGCAATGACTTGGTCAGAAAATTAAGAAGAAAAACAATTTTTTTTCCAGCAGAGAATATGCTTTTTGAACTGGAAGTTAAGATAACATTTGAAATGGATAGCTAGCCGAAAGCCTGAAACTATACTTACCTTTGCAGTGTTAAATACCACGTTCTTGCAATCAGGAAGAATGCTTACGGACCAAGGAGGCAAATTATAATGCCTGCCATTAAATGTCACCCTAGCAGCAGATTTTGGATTGTAATTCGAAAGAAAAGCTGCACATTTTCCCTGCCCCGTAGAGAATACATGAGCCTGAAAGATGGCCAAATTAAATTAAGCATCGCCTCATGGAAGGATAGTCTTAAGTTATGATAGTGTTTGTACTGAAACAAAATTGTTACTGGTGTCAGAAATTGCTGGGTGGCTGACCTGCTCATAGGATCCCAATGAAGTCACAGTTGGCTCTGAAGAAACTAAAGCATGTTCACATAGTTTAATGGCCTTGTGAAGCTCCTTAAGATGACCATATTTAGGCTGCCTCATCAAACCTGTAAATGGCATAGTGGTTAGTTGCAAATTGTAGATCCCAGAAACAAATTCATGATCCAGAAAATTTTTGGATCATGAATCATATTCCCAAGCAGTTTGTGCCAGCCAAAATTGTGAATATTTTGAGAACAACAGAAATATTCTCAGACATCAAACACAAACGGAATGAGTTATATTTCTTACCATATTCATCAAGTGGAGCATCATAATCATAACTGGTTGTAATGAAAGGGCCTCCAGCAGTGCGCCCAAAGTTCGTTCCTCCATGATACTGTCATAAGCCACGTGCCATAGACATCAAGTTTAATTTTAATGCTAGTAGCAATAATTTTTTTTTTTTAACCATAGAGCTAAATCAGGCAAGTTAACCAACCATGTAGTAATTAAAAAATGAGCCGCCCTTCTGTATAAAACGAGCAACTGCAAATGCCAGATCCTGAACAGGTCGTCTGTGAATAGCTCCACCAAATTCTGTAAACCTTTTCAATATGATAAAAAGAATAACCGAATCAGCAGAGTAAATTTAAAATCGCATAGGCAACTGCAAAATCGTAAGTTAAAACTAATATTTACCAGCCACTCCATGCCTCTGTCCACAATGTAGGCTTGTTAGGTTTGTTGGGAGAGAAAGCATCGCAGTAAAAGCCATTACAAGCATTGATCTGTTGCCAATATTTGGAGAGAGCAAAACTCAGAATTTCCATTGTATAAAAAGTTCATGACCCCATATAAAGCCAGTTTTCAAAGTAAATATTAGATAACTGCGAGAGACTTAGTGAAGAAAGCTAACCACGGGATCAGGGGCATCATCTTCCTTGCACATCACCCATGGGACTCCTGTGTCCAAACCAACAGCCATCTTTGCAGCCCAATTTATGTATGCGTGACCGGCAGCCCCGAGTGCCTTGCTCTGTGGTCCATACTCATTCTCAATCTACATAAATAAAATAAGAAATAAGGGAAGAAAAACACTGTAAATTATTAGTTCATAGTCCATATTAGAAGCATCTTCTGCCAGGTGCCTTTTCTATTCCTAGGGTCATCTCATTTTAAGAATCAAACATTTCAATTTGACAACACAAATGTTTATGCCATACATCAGCACCAAAACATGATTCATCATGCTAAAAATCTAAAAGGCCATATATCAAGAACCCATACCTGCGAGAGGATGATGGGGCCACCTTGTGACGCAAATAATTTTTCATTCTTCATCATCTGGACAATTTTCTGGGTAAATCCATGCATTGCCTCCTTGAAAACAATAAAATGAGTATAATGTTTTAAGTAATAAATCCAAAGTCCAAACAGCTTTTTAGAGTTCCCAGTTATTTCCTCCAATATTTCAATCAATTTTCATATTTTTTCTTTACAAGTAACTAATTTAAAACAGAAAATGAAAGTGAAAGAGATTAACTGACTAACCTTGAAAGGCCCATTATCAGTTCTAAAGCTGATACCAGGAACATACTTCAACCAAACAGGAAATCCTCTGCACAAAAACAAAGTGAACAAGTTAAACATAACATTAACTCCAATGAATACAAAAACAATGCACACAATAAATAGCCAAATATATAAAATAAAGTACCCGAAATTCCACTCAGCACAGACATACGGTCCAATGCGTAGATGTGCATACAGCCCTACTCTCTGTATTGTCTTAATGAACCGTACCAGATCGTATCTCCCCTCAAAATTATACTGCCATATATATAAAAATCACCCAAAAAAAATTAAATACCAAAATAGGGTATAGGCTAAAAATAAATAAAAATAAAAATGAAGATCCAGTAGAGTACATTGCCAGGAGAGGGCTCATGACCATTCCAAAAAACATAAGTGTCAATAACATCTAAGCCTCCGTCTTTAGCCTTCTTATAAGATCTTCCCACATCTACAATAAAACAAATAAATTTTGTAAATATGACTTAAAAATAGAACAGAAACAAAGAAGCCATTTTTTTTAAAATAAAAAAAAAAAATGAAATGAAAATATGCAGCAGGTACATCAGGGGTGCTTCTGGGATAGTGAATGGAACCGGAGATGAGGATTCTCCTTTGGCCATTGATGATAATGGACTTCTTATCGTAGGTCACAGTGCACTGAATCACTTCTGTGATCAGTAACAATGCCATCAATAGCCTTGTTAGTAGCTTGGAAACTGAACTAGTTTCCATTTTTCTCTCTCAGTCTCTTGTTGCGTCACAATTTGGAGGGAAATTTTGAACAGTGAACTGGATTTGAGCTTCTGTGATCTGCTGTTACTCTGAAACAAGCATTGTTTCTGGATTGGCTTCTAATCACAACAGCTGCTCGCCACACACATACTAATTATATAAAGCTCATGTCTTTGTTCAATTATTAAAGTGCCTATAGCCTAACGACAAGTTAAAAGCTTATTATTAGCTACTATTTGGAGTTAAAATATTTAATTATCGTTACTATAATAAAAATAAATATCAATGAATCCACGTGTTCATCATAAAGACAGATTGCGACACTTTGGAGTAAAATGTAATTTCATAATTGTTTTAAGATCATTTTATTTGTTTGTTTTTGAATCATGATACCAGTACAGCTGTAAAAATGAGATTGACCACATGGGATATGAAGACTTGTCCAGAAAAAATTAACGTTAAAATATTTTAATTTTCTTATAGTTTTGTCACCGGGACTTATATTAGAATAAAATTGTCGGTCACACAAATCGTATTCATGTAGTTGGTTAACATAAAAGACTAAAAGTTGTTATCAAATGTCAAAAACAGGAACAGCCACGATTTCTTCAGCATATATAGAGCAATGAGTGAATAATTAATTAGCTTTATAAAGCTAATTAGTGGAGCCAATTAAGTATTGGGCCTATTTCCGAGACCCCATTGAAAATGTACCTTAACCTTGCTGGCATGTGTACTCCCATTTCACATCAAATCTTTATCTCGTCCCTACATTTAATTATGATTGCGATAATGAAAATGAATTGTCATATGACTCATTAAATTTCATCCTCTGTACCTTCTACGTCGTGTGTGATTGCTGGGTTGGTACAAAATTTTGATCACTGGATTCCAATCTCGCTCTAACATGGCATTATGTCAAATTTATAAACTCAAAAACTAACTCCAGATTGTCCAACGATCGATATTCACCTTCCTTTGTCTTGCTTTCGACAATTATTTATAAAAGTTAAAAAAAAAAGGAAAAAAAAAAAAAAAAGAAAGCCTTTTATAAAGATCAGAGCCCCAAGACATGAGCCCTTTGACAGGAGTCCATTACTTGTAGAGCTAATTTCGGATCCTATGTCCTAAAGTAAAAGACAATTTCTGTTCGTAATTATCATTAAATTGTTTGGTGGTTCTTAGATTTTTTTTTTTTTTGATAACCGGTGTGTACGTGTCAGTTTACGTGTACCTCGATTAATTTTTGGGACCTGTGTTCCGTGTTCTCAAAAATTTTCCAGCACATATCAGGGTAAGTCACTGGTTTTTTATACTATATGAAAATTCGTATTTATCCTAAGGTTCTGACCCTATGCGGAATTAAACACAATAATCAAGACAAGTCCCGATTACTGCAACTATGAAATTCTAACAGGCAACTACAATATCAACGAATTACAATATAACCCCAAAATATTAATTCAATGCAAAAAAAAAAAAAAAAACATCACAAAAAATCAACACAATATTTTGGTGACGAAGTGGAAAACTCGTGCGAGTAAAAAACCACTCCGGGTATCTCGGCTACCAGCCCAATCCACTATGTAGAGAAAAATTTACAGCGATGGTCAAGACCTATGGTGGCAACTCCACTGACTCAAGTACCTCTACACTGCAAGAACTCAAGGAACTCCTCAAGCCCGTATCACACGGTTTTCTTCAGAACCTCTGAAGTCTCCGAGCGAATCAACTCTGCAAGCTCTGAGCGCCGGAACTCCGACTGTCAATCTTCCTCCTAGAGAACTCTAAAGGGTTAGGAAGTTGGGTTTGGTTGTGTTGATGGTAAATCAAAGAAAGGTTTCACCAAACATACAGAAGACAGGAGAAGCAAAGAGTCTTCAAGGTGAAATCAAGAAGGTTGAAAGCTATCAATGTTTTTTGCTCAAAGGAATTGTGTTTCAACCATTGGGGGAAGGTAGCTACATGTTCTATTTATAGGTAGGGTGTAAAACTAGAGTTTTTCAAAGTGAAAAGGCACAAAAATGCGTCCAGATCGCAGTCGCATTCGAACGGTTACTCGAACGCACCACGAACGCTCGCATACTGGAAATACTCGTTCGAACGACTCTCGAACGCCCCACGAACGCGAGCTCTCTAGAATATTTCGTTCGAACGCCTGATTGAACGTAACTCGAACGTTTGCTCTCTGGAATATTTCGTTCGAACCCACTGGAGAACGTGACACTAACGCCACACGTTCGAATGCTGAAACGAACGCGCCACTAACGAAGATGCTCCAGCTCTGTCAAAAATCAGTCCAATTGCACCAAAATCTTCAAGACTTGTTACAACTCAATTGAACTTGTTTTGTCACGGGCATTGCCAATAAAAATGGAACTAACAATCTCCCCATTTGGCATTCCGTGAAAAAACACTACCTAATACAAAGACTACGGTAATAGACCCAAAAGGAAAATAGTCAATTGTCAACCATCAAAACAGTAACTTATTACATTATGACTCGATCTAACATCAAACCAAGTAGTCTTCAAACTAATGCCACCACAGCAACAAACCTGCTTACCTGAAACATCCACAAACAATAATATACCGTGAAAAACATTAGGATTATCAAGTATAACATAAAGCATGTATAAATCTCATGCATGTACAAGTAGTAAATATCATTATCCCTCTTAATCTAAACTCCCCTTAAAACATTAAAACAGAGATATACAAGGATATTCTACGGTACTGCTCCCCATTAATCTAATCTCCCCATTTTTGTCACGAAATGACAAAGGATAAAAGAACCAGGATAAACAATAGGAGATAACACATGCAAGAGTATATGCAAACAGAACTTACTCCCCCTCACTAACAGGCCCACACAGTTAGCTTAAAATCATACGGGAAGTAAACACTCATAGATATGCAACACAAATGGTATGCAATAACAAAGAGCACACACAAGCACACAATGAGGTAAATTTTTTATAAAAAAACTGACTGAAACAACACTTCAAGCAAATAGAATGATATTCAGTCAGTAATCAGCTGTTTATGACATGAAATAATATGCATCATTTTAAAATTTGCTAAATACAACACTTATGCATATGACATAAACATCAAAGCATAACAAGCACTTACGTGAAAAATAAGTGCACAACGATGCAAGGCTTAAGACCTTATTTTAAGAGCTGGACACAACCAAAGAAATCCATCTCTTAACAAACCAAGTCCACAGAATATGTGTTCAAACCCAGCACAACTAGGACCTGAAATTAAGCAACATTGGTTGCATGCTATGATATTTTCCCCAAAATTGTCATGAGCTCATAAATAACAACTCTTTCGAGTGACGGGTTTCTGCTCTTATCTTTTGAATTTGGCCCATTGGCTCTTTTGCACTTGAGTCTCATGTAATTTTTTTTTTTTTAAAAAAAATAATTATTTCTTTTGGCTTTTACAAGGGGATAGCAAGGTCATCTAGTCAAAGGTCACACTATTTAGCGAACAAAGTATGGTAGATATAGATTGCTAGTCCAAAAACTCATACATGCTACCAAGCCTTGACAAAATAAAATCGTGTATGTGAGGTGCAAGCGCAGGATATACCAAAGGTTTTAATCACACACACTCATGCATAAAGAGCATTAAAAAATAAAAGCATATTACACATGCATAAACATATATCATACATACCAGGATCTCATGTACATGTTATTCATGCTCTAACAAGCCATAAAAATATTTTTGGTCTTTTTCAAATTATATATTTTTATTATTTTTTTTCAGTTTTAACACCAAAAAAAAATAAAGACACAAAACGGCTTGTCAATATCCAATGGTACGTGGAGTTGTATCATGAGTACAGATCATACTACCGTCCATTCGGAATCGGCTATGAAATTTATGTTTGGGTTTTCATCCTATATACCAATGGACAATTAACAAAAAATAATACACATACACCCATATGCAGTGAAAAAAGAAATCGTAGAAAAACATAAAACACACGCACACACGCACACACGCATGCAATGGGAAACCAAATGAAACTTCTAAGTAGAGTTATACCGAAGTGCACTCTCATCATGCCTGTCAAGGCATTTAGAAGTAGTTGGGAAGTCATATTGCTTCATTACCCAAACTTTTCTAGGAACCTCTTCCACATGAGTATTCCCAGTCAACAAAGTAAGTTTCTCACTAAGAAATTATGTTTGTTTATTTAGTGCAGAAACCTAAGAAACTAGATTTGAAGCAGCAAATCTAGGCGACACACTCTTAGGCCTCTTCTTTTGTTTGTGCAACATGAAGCACTTAGGTCTAATATGTTCTGCCTTGCCACAGTGATGGCACACATGCACAAACCTCGGATGAGAGCGAGGTTTACCCACAACACCTCTAGATCGAGGTTGGGTCACAGGACGAGGAACAAATAGAAAAATCACATGACTACACTCAACAGGCTTCTTACCTAAGTCATGTTTAAGAGGTTTAGGCACTGCTCTAAATGTTGACATATTATCACAGTTAGGCTCAAAACTAATACCTAACATACGATCCACCTTTTTATTCCCACTAGAAAATGCCGACAGCTGGGTTCTGGCATTTCCAAGTTTAGTCTCTAAAGTTTGGACCCTATCAACTAGGCCTATGTTCCTCTCCTCAAGGTCATCAATCATCACAAGGCTTTTCTCAAACTTAGCTTGAGCTTCATTCTTTTCTAGTTCTACTTCCTTCAGCCTCTTATTGACCTATATGTTTGTCTTCTTGATAGCTAAACTTCCATTAAATAGTTCAGCATAAGCTATCTGAAGACTATCCTCATCTACAGACTCATCGAGAGAGACTTCTGAATCAACAAAATTAACATCATTCTCTCTCTCATCAGACATACTAGCAACAAAAGCCATATAGTTGCTCTTATTTTTAGGAGACTCATCAGAAGTATAGCCACCTTCTGAATCACTAAGAGAGGTTGTCATGGATTTCTTGCCTTTAGCCCTAAGGTATGTGGGACACTCAGATCTAACGTGTCATATCATTCACATTCATGGCACTGGATACTACGGGGTCTACTACCCTTATCCTCTCTAGACTCACTGCTGCAATGCCTACTCTCTCTAGGCCTATCCTCCCTATCTCTGTCACTACTATGGCCACTCTTCTTCAGCTTAAGAAATTTCTTAAACTTCTTTGCAAACAAGGCCAAATCATGATCCGTGAGGGTATCCTCATCACTAGACGAACCATGAACAACTTCCTTTGCGATCTTCATCGCTATATTTTTGGGCTTTTGATACCCAAGAAGTTTCTTCTCATAAACCTGCAGTTTTCCTACAAGGTCTTCTAACTTAAGCTGATCGAGGTCATTGTTTTCCTCGATGGCGGTGATCTTGGGTAGGAATTTGGTTGTGATATTTTATATCGTACCGCAAGTGTACGGTGTCAAGTTTTAGTATAAATCAGTGAAAGAGTGTCAAACCCACAAGGATTGCGTTAACTCGCACTAAGTACTACAGTTGATAATCCTAACTTTATTTAGATGATAATTAATAAAGATTTAATTAAATAAATAAATATAAAAATAATTTGATGGGAGAAACTAATACGATATAGATTCTGGATCCTGATTTCACCTATCTATCACCTATATTTATCATGCCAATTAATCTTTGTTCAGTTATATTGTTTATAAGTCAAGACTCATAAAATATCCAATCCCTCTCTCGAGTACCGAGTGAAAATATCATCAACTACAGACTTCGATATCTCTATAAAAATCTAGTTCATATTCTCTAGATCCATTCAAAATCCCCTCTCTCGAGTGATAGATTCTAAACATTCATCATCTTCGATTGTGGCCAACAATCAAGAAACATTAAACTCAAAAGAATATAAATAAATTAATAAAACTTCATAACAAAATTAGCAATCAATACAGGGTTCAAGCATCAGTTACACCATTCTCCAGAATTAAGGAGTTTAGTTCATGACAATAGATAAAAATAATAAGAACAAAGTCATGAATCTAATGGAAATCATTAGAGTTCTAAGAAAGAAACAAGAAGATAAAACCCGAATTGAATCTCTTCCTCTTCAGAAGTCACCGCATTCGTCTCCTCTTGTTGCTCTTCAATCCTCCTCCTTGGATCTCTCTAAAATACGTATTTTGGTGTTTTATGTTTTGTATTAGCCTATTGGTGAGTTGTGGACGAACTAATCTATTTATAATAGAGCCCTGGAGTCATTGGGTATCTTAAAACCCTAAAAATTAAAGAATCTGGAACGTGTAAGGCTTGCTTAACCCACAGCACCGCGACGCCTGCATGTTGGCGCCGCGACGCCTTATTCACGGGTTTAGGTATGGCGTCAGTTGGCGCCTTAGCGCAAGTAAGTAAGCGCCTCAACGCTTTTGTCTCGGTATTTTGTATGGCTTCATCTGACTGCAGCGCGAGTGGGTAGGAGCCTCGGCGCCTTGGTCACGGGTCTTTATATTGAACGTGTGGTCTACTCGCTAGCGCTGCGGCACCAGTGATAAATTCTGCACTGGTTCCTGTGTTCTATTTCTTGTTGCTCCTATGCGTGTCCAATGCATCTGTATGGTCCCAAAACACGTGCAAATGTCCCAAGATCCATGTATTAATGCTTCATACAATTAAGACATAAAATAAACTATAAATGACATTAAATGGCACGAAGCATAACAAAATAGTAAGCTAAGAATGCCATAATAAGTTGGTATAAACTGCACTTATCAAACACCCCCAAACTTAAGCTTTTGCTAGTCCCGAGCAAAAGACAAAATAAAAACTATATATAAATAACCAAATAAAAATAACTAAATTAACTAAGCCATTTTTGTAGGGATCACAATTACATTTAGCATATGCAACAAGCCTTTAAACCCCTAGGCGGCCCTAGTGGACGAGTTATAGTCTCGTGAGGGCTTACAGCGACGATACCCACAAACGTCATTCACACACAATCATGCAAAAATATAAAATAACAAAAGTGTAGTCCCGATAGTTACGCATAAAATTATCCTCAAAGAAAGCTTATAAATGAAATTAGAGAACCTTCAAAGTACGCAATTGCGACTCAAATCCAAATTCTTGAGTAAATCATCTAAGCTAGACTCACAGTGTGTGTATCCTAAGTAAGCCAACTTAATGATTTTGTTTAAAAATTGAGATCGATGGGTCAAACCAACCTAGATATCTCAATTAAGCTTTGTAATTGCTTTATTTTGTGCTCAGTATGGTATGATTTTTCTTTTCTTTTCTTGTCTATTTTTACTCATCTTTTTGCACCTTTTTTTTTCATCAACTCATCTACCCTTTAAGGTAGCATTTCTCCTCATGGTGGTCCTAATACTCGCCCATGGGTAGCTTCACGCTTATCGGTTATAGGTGGTTTAATTTCTTTCTTAGAGACTTTTTTCTTTTATTTCTATCCCTACCATACATCATAACACTAGCAAATCAAGATAGACATCTAAGCAAACGGTCATTCATCGACATGCAATTTCTTTAACTAGTCACCTTGTCAACTATTTAAGTTTTCACTGCTAAAAACCTATAATTGAGTGCTTACGAGTCTAACATAGATCAACTACTCAAGGCATCAGATAAAAGTGCATTGGGCACTTATCATTTCTAAAATCCCACTCATAAACAAACAAAATTCATCATAGGATTTATGCTTTACTATCTATGACTAAAAACAAATTTTTTTTTAACTTAAACAAATAAATAACAAGTAAACAACATGCACACACCCCTAAACTTAAAACTTGCATTGTCATCAATGTAAGATAAATATAAAGAAAAAGAGTTAGGACCAACACTACCGTGCATTGAGTTGATCAGGCTCCTGCTGGTTAGAATTTGGTTGCGCGGGCGTTGTGTGTCTCGTGCTACCTGCATAAATAGCACGCAAAACGAATGAATAAAAAATAGCACACAATAAAATAAAAATTAAAAATAAAGAAAAATAATAATAAAACAAATGCAAGGGTTGCCTCCCCGCTAGCGCTAAGTTTAACGTCTTCAGCCAGACGCAACCACCCAAATGGTGGTCATGGTAGCTTCTTCTTTTGTATCCACTGGCTGCTTTGACATGGAAAAGATAACTTGGTAGTTGTGGCAGTTTATCCAAATACCCTTTACTGCTGCTTGGTCATGGAGGAAGTAATCTACCTAATCTGTGTTTCTAAGGACTTCATTGTTGCCCCGATATTTTCCATGTGTGTCTCAATATTGTCTAGCCTTGACTCATTCTTCTCAAACCTCGCTGAAGTGTTAGCAACGAACGTGCTCATGAAAACTTCTAAGGAAGATTTCTGCTCAGCTCTTTGATAGTCAAAGCTCGATGAAGGTTGCAAAGTATTTTCTGTATTAGCATATGACAAGTTTGGATGATAGCGATTAGGCACATGATTTCCTCTATAGCTGTTGAAATTTCGATTGTTCACATATTGGACTTGCTCAAAGTTTGGTTCTCCTTCCAATAACCGCATATTTGTAGCTGCCGCTGATTCAATAGATGGTACTCGTAGATTTGTCAGGGTTGCTACTGAAGTAGATAAGATGGAAATTTGAACTGTAAGTGCCACAAGAGGGTCCACTTCATATATTCCAGCCACTTATAGAACAACTGAATCTAGACCCAATCTTCATACTCATGTTGTGGGCATATTCGTAGTAGATCCTTAAATCGCTCTCATGCTTCATACAAAGTCTCAGTTTCCAGCTGCTTAAATATACTAATTCCTGCCCTCAGTTGAGCTGATTTAGCTGGTGGAAATAACCTCTCAAGAAATTTCGTGGACATATCCTGCCATGTCATGATATTCCCCGTCTGTATTGATTGAAGTCAATCACACACTTTATCCTGTAAGGAGAATGAGAATAAGCGTAGCCTGATAGCCTCTTTACTCACACCCTTCATCTTTATAGTATCTGTGATCTCTAGGAACATCCTTAAGTGCAAGTTGGGATCTTCTACAACTGAACCCCCAAACTTATTCCTTTGTACCATGTTGATCAATGCAGGTTTTAACTCAAAATTATTGGCGTTGATTGGTTGATGGGCAATCCAAAAATATGTATCATCAATGACAGGCTTGAAGTGATCTCTGATTGCCACCTGGCGTGGGTTGATCTTTCTGTTTCCAGCTGCCATTGCTTTTTGTTCAATTTTTCTTTCTTTCCTTAGTCTCCTCGATGTTCTTTCTATTTCAGGGTCAAACAGGAGCGAGTCGAGACTTGTGGATTTTCGCATTCACTGAAGCACCAAAAGAAAAAAGAAAAAAATCAATAAACAAAAATAAAAACAAAAATAAAATAAATATAAACTAAAAATAAAAGATAAAAATCTAAATTAAAGCTAAGATTACTTTGTAGTAGTATTAATGTGAATTAAACAAACTATCACAGGCAACAGCGCCAAAAACTTGTTGTGATATTTTATATCGTACTGCAAGTGTATGGTGTCAAGTTTTAGTATAAATCAGTGAAAGAGTGTCGAACCCACATGGATTGCGTTAACTCGCACTAAGTACTACAATTGATAATCCTAACTTTATTTAGACGATAATTAATAAAGATTTAATTAAATAAATAAATATTTGATAGAAGGAACTAATACGATAGAGATTACGGATCATGATTTCACCTAGTTATCACATATATTTATCATGTCAATTAATCATTGTTCAGTTATATTGTTTATAAGTCAAGACTCCTAAAATATCTACTCCCTCTCTCGAGTGCCGAGTGAAAATATCATCAACTACAGACTTCGATATCTCTATAAAAATCTAGTTCATATTCTCTAGATCCATTCAAAATCCCCTCTCTCGAGTGATAGATTCTAAACATTCATCATCTCGATTGTGGCCAACAATCAAGAAACATTAAACTCAAAAGAATATAAATAAATTAATAAAAATTCATAACAAATTAGCAATCAATAGAGGGTTCACGCATCAGTTACACCATTCTCCAGAATTAAGGAGTTTAGTTCATGACAATAGATAAAAACAATAAGAACAAAGTCATGAATCTAATGGAAATCATTAGAGTTCTAAGAAAGAAACAAGAAGATAAAACTCGAATTGAATCTCTTCCTCTTCGGACGTCACCGCTTTCGTCTCCTTTTGTTGCTCTTCAATCCTCCTCCTTGGATCTCTCTAAAAGACATATTTTGGTGTTTTGTGCTGTGTATTAGCCTCTTGGTGAGTTGTGGATGAACTAATCTATTTATAATAGAGCCCTGGAGTCATTGGGTATCTTAAAACCCTAAAAATTAAAGAATCTGGAACGCGTAAGGCGTGCTTAACCCGCAGCGCCACGGCGCCTTGTTCACGGGTTTAGGTATGGCGTCGGTTGTCTCATTAGCGCAAGTAAGTAAGCGCCTAAGCGCATTTGTCTCGGTATTTTGTATGGCTTCATCTGGCTGCAGCGCGAGTGGGTAGGCGCCTCAGCGCCTTGGTCACGAGTCTTTGTATTGAACGTGTGGTCTACTCGCTGGCACTGCGACGCCAGTGGGTAGGCGCCTCGGCGCCTTGGTCACTGGTTCCTGCGTTCTATTTCATGTTGCTCCCATGCGTGTCCAATGCATCCATATGGTCCCAAAACACGTGCAAATGTCCCAAGATCCATGTATTAATACTTCCTACAATTAAGACATAAAATAAACTATTAATGACATTAAATGGCACGAAGCATAACAAAATAGTAAGCTAAGAATGCCATAATAAGTGGGTATAAACAGCACTTATCAAATTTATTAGGCATGGATCTAATGATTTTCCTAACTATCATACTTGTAGGAATAGTCTCACCTAGGTTTAAGCTTGAGTTAACGATATCGTTAATCTCAGCATAAAATTCATCAAATGTCACATCATCCTTCATTCTAGCGACCTCAAACCTAGTAGCAAGATCCTGGAGTCTATTATTTTTAACAGACAATGTGCCCTCATGTACAGTCTGCAGGATGTCCCAATCATCCTTGGTTATCTCACACATTGAGATTCTCCTAAACTCAGCAGAACACACAGTACCATGTATGGTATTAATTGCCTTGATGTTCCTATTGCTAGCATCAAATTCGTCCTTGGTCCAGGTCATTTTGTCTTTAGGGGAAGAGACCCCATCAACTATAACAACGGGAGGTTTCCACATGTGTTCTACTGTCATCCAGACCTTCTCTTCTAAGGACTTAAGGAACGCTCTCATGCGAACATTCCAATATAAATATTTCGTGCCATCAAAAAATGGAGACAATTTAAGGGTTTACTACGTTCCATAGCTAATGGGTCAAGGATCGAGTTCAGGCTCTGATAACAATTGAAAATTTGTATTTATCCTAAGGTTCTGACCCTATGCGGAATTAAACACAATAATCAAGAAAAGTCATAATTACTGTAACTATGGAATTCTAACAGACAACTACAATATCAACCAATTACAATATAACCCCAAAATATTAATTCAATGCAAAATATAAATGCAGAAAAAAAAAATAAACATAACACAATATTTTGGTGACGAAGTGGAAAACTCGTGCGAGTAAAAAACCACTCCGGGTATCTCGGCTACCAACCCAATCCACTATGTAGAGAAAAACTTACAGCGATGGTCAAGACCTATGGTGGGAACTCCACCGACTCAAGTACCTCTAGACTGCAAGAACTCAAGGAACTCCTCAAGCCTGTATCCCACGGTTTTCTTCAGAACCTCTGAAGTCTCTGAGCGGATCAACTCTGCAAACTCTGAGCGCCGGAACTCCGACTGCCAATCTTCCTCCTAGAGAACTCTGAAGGGTTAGGAAGTTGGGTTTGGTTGTGTTGATGGTAAGTCAAATAAAGGTTTCACCAAACATACAAAAGACAGGAGAAGTAAGGAGTCTTCAAGGTGAAATCAAGAAAGTTAAAAGCTATCAATGTTTTTTGCTCAAAGGAATTGTGTTTCAACCATTGGGGAAGGTGGCTACATGTTCTATTTATAGGTAGGGTGTAAAAATAGGGTTTTTCAAAGTGAAAAAGCACAAAAATACGTCCAGATCGCAGTCACATTCGAACAGTTAATCGAACGCACCACGAACGCGCGTCTACTGGAAAGACTCATTCGAACGTCTCTCGAACGCCCCACGAACACGAGCTCTATGGAATGTTTCGTTCGAACCCACTAGAGAACGTGACACTAACGCCACACGTTCGAACATTGAAACAAACGCGCCACTAACGAAGATGCTTCAGATCTACCAAAAACCAGTCCAATTGCACCAAATTCTTCAAGATTTGTTACAACTCAATTGAACTTGATTTGTCACGGGCATTGTCAATAAAAATGGGAACTAGGACATGACCCCAAGGAAAATGCATCTAATGGGATTCGAACCTTGAACCTGAGATGGAACAAACTGATGGAGTTGGTGCTAGGAGTGCCAATCCGATTTGTACATTTTATTATTTATTAATAAAATAACTATATTATTCATTTCATACCTCATTAATGGTATTGTCATTATGCATATTAAATTGATGTATAGATATGCTAAGAATGACATCGACCTTAGAATAGTTTTGACACTAGGTGTAAACTATTCTTCAAGTAAATATTTCTAGTCATTGGTTTTGGAATACGGTCGAATTCCTATAACCTAGAAGACTAGTACATGTCGTATATTGGAATTGGAGTTCCAATGGTTTAACGCGATGTACCATGAGTTTTGGAAACTCGTATAAACATGTGGGTATTCTTTGGAGCGAATATTGAATGACTCACATGTGATTCCTAATAGTTGGAAGTAGACACCACCGTCAATGGGAATCTACTCGAGTCGAGTAGCATATATAATCCTTTGACTATAGGATATCATTGATTTTGTGTGAGATCCTCCATACTTAGATGCCATGTATGTCAGAAACGTTTCATGGTCTGGCCTATATATGTTCGTTGAGTGTGGACCGATGTACTCAGTAATCAAGTGCGAAGCAAGATAAGATCTGTTGGCCCTTATGTGTACCATAAGAGGTTTAGGTATCAATGTGAGTAAAGTCATGATTCTTAAATCTTTGGCCAAAGTCGATCACCTATGGTGGATAGCATCAGTTATAAAGAATTGTGGACATGTCGACATGAGATGTGCGCTTCGAAATCTTGACGGTATATTATATGTTTCCTAAGCACAAATCGGATAGCCTACGACGGAAGGATTGTTAAACATATGTGATGACCTCAACTTGTATAGTTCAGAAAGATCATTCGTGTTCTTCGTGAATTCGGAGGTGGCCGAATTGCGTACATTTTAGTTAGGCTTATATGACGAACGTGTCTGAACTTAGAGAGTTTCAATATGAAGTGTACTCGTTGAGCACTTGGGTAGCCAATTATTTTTTTATAAAAGATAATATTCGATATTATAATTATCAACTAAGATAATCAAGTGTTATTGGATAACATTGATTATTTACTTTGACCTAATTGGATTAATTGGATTAATTCAATAATTACACAAGGGCTTAATTGTAAAATCATAATTATCTCTACCATTTTAGGATATTATGGTAATTATAAGTATGTAATAATATGTGGTTTTGGCTTGATTTAATTGGATTACATCAAGGTGGCAAACATTTAACTAATTCATTTCCTAATCATTGGCTTGATTTAATTGGATTAAATATAAGTGGGAAACAATGGAGATTAGTCACACCTAATTATACATATTTGGACAAATTAGATTAAGCCCACTTAAAATTTGATTACAACTTTTATTAATTAAAAATTGCCTAAGTTTTGCTATAAATAACAAGCTTTAGGAAGGTTTTAATTACAAGTTCAAATACAAGCATAAGCAAATTCTTGAGAGATTAGCCTAAGTTAGAGAAGAAGCTTGTGAGGTCTTTAAAACATTTCATTAAGGAGAAATCAAGATTAGATCTTGAAGTGAAGCTTGCTTACGTTGGAAATTGAGATTGGATCTTGAAGTCGAGCTTGCACACCTTGGAGGTTCTCCAACAATTTCAACAAGGAGAAGTAGATTGGATCTTGCATCAAGCTTACTAGGTAATGTTTGATCTTCTCATAAGCTATGTTTATTTATGTATTAGATGCATGACCACATAGCTTAATGTTGAAATAAGGATAATAAATTGTGTTAGGATGCTTTGGAAGTATAAACACAATATGCTTGTAATTAGGTCAAAATATTCATGTTGGACATGAAACAATTAATTAGAGTTTGGAACTCTAGATTAAAGCTTAGAGCTATGGCTACCATTCTAAAATCACTTGACCACCTTTGGGTGACCTAGAATTATTCACGAGACATTTCTTATTGGGATTCTAATTTGGTTTGTGTAATGGATTCAAAATTTACGCAAATGCGTTTTTAGAATAAATTTATGTTTTTGGAAAAATATTTGATATTTTGAAAAACTTTATTTTTATTCTATAACATTTGTTTATGTTGGTTTTGAAATTAAAAATTAATTTTTGGCTTTTTTGAAATGTTTAGGGAAGACCAGAAGCTATTAGGGTAATAGACCCTAATAACATCAGCTCTCTGGAAATTTTCTAGAGAGCTGTAGCGCACGCGTCATGTGCGCTGCGCGCGGTAATTTTATTTTTGCTCGTTCTGGAGCTTCTAGACTCCGATTCAGTCTCAGTTTTTTCCTATACACTCGTAATGGAATATATTATTTCATTAAATGTTTTAAAATTACACCCATACTTAATATATATGGGTTAGACTCATTTCCGCTGCCTGGGGCACCGATCCGACCCTAAGGGTTCCACAACTGCCCCAACAGAATGGTATCAATAGCAAAGGCTTAACCACACAACACATATTTTGAATCTATGCCATAGTAATTTTAATTTAATTATGCATAAGATATGTTGGATATGTATTGCATGTTTTAAATTAAAACTTTGACCTAATAAAGTTAATGACTTGATTGTCATAAATCTCCTGTGATTAGGTTATTACTTTTAAGTAATAATATTAATAATGTTGGAGCATTTTTAGATGGTCCGTCTTGTCAATACGGAGATGAATGGGTTCTTACTACTTATATCCAATATCGTCATTAGTGTGAGGGTATAAGTGCTCGGAACTTAGGTCGCTCCGGTAAAACATTAGATGTAGCGTGATGTGTTAACGTAGTCACCAAATATCATCATTAGTGTGAATGTGTACATACGAAGCTCTTTAGTGCATATTGAAAAGTATACACCTAGAACACATCTTAATCTAATATCGTCATTAGTGTGAGGATAAGAAACGGTTCAGGACCAAACCATGAGTCACATGAAGTGATTGACCTTGAAGGTCTACCTAATGAGTTTACAAAGGCCAATATCGTCATTAGTGTGGGGCTGAAGTAAATGTCATGGGATCCACTTCTCGCTATGAAATTTTGATAGTCAAATTTCTATTTTTCCGTTAAGGGAGATTACGAAATTACCTAAAGTAGTGGGAGGGCACTAATAGATTTAAAATTCCATAATCAATTAGTGTTATCACTTTTGAAATGAAAATTGTTATGCTACTACTCAAAAATGTTGTCTTGTAGATGGTTGCCGCTAATCCATTGATGAAACTTTTGGATTCCTATAAGCTAAAAGGAGCCGAGAACTATTTCGAATGGGAAATGAACATACGCCTTGTATTAGAGTATGAAAATTTGACTTATGTCACTATCAATCCACTGCATGTTGATATCGATCCTGACTCAACTCCAGAAGAGCGAGAAACTTTTGATAGATGGAAGGATGATAACATGAAGGTGAAATCTTACATCTTGGGATCGATGGTTCTAGATTTGCTGAGACAGTACATTGAAGTACCAGATACTTAGAGCATTATGCGGACACTCAAGGAGTTGTTCGAGGCAAATAAAGAGATGGCACTTTATCGAAGGTCTAAGGAATTATTCTGTGATGAACTCAATGAGGGAGGAGCTGTCATCACTCATGTTTTGAACATGATCGACCAGATTCGATATCTGGAACGACAGGGCATTGTGTTTGATGAAAAGCTAGGCCGTAATTTGATTATGTCTTATTTGCCTGGTTCTTATGATGGCTTTGTATTAAATTTCTATATGCTTTTGATGCAAGCCACATACGAAAAACTTCATAACATGCTACGCACGGCGGAGCAAGATTTGAAAAAATGCAACCCCATATTGTATCTCCATGGTGGAGCTGGCTCTTCAAAGACTTTTGGGAAGCCAAAGAAAATAAAGATGAGGAAGAATAAGATATCAACGAAAAACTCCAAGAAGCGCAAAGGCGCAAAATCCAAAGTAGCTTGTGATCAATGTCTACAATACAAGAAGTCTGTGTTGGACAATTATGACCCATAGCGTCACTATTTGTACAGATCATGGTGTTGTTGTACAAATTAACTATGTGACAATGAGATTGCACTCTTGTCATTTGTGATTAGATCAACTAGATGTATAAATGATAGGAGGTCCTTATGATTAGTTCATGGATTGACATGATATGAGACAGTATCAGTCCACGAAGGATTAATCATTAAATATCCCTAGTCGTAGTATTATCGAGACTGGACATCGATAATGCGGAATAGACTAGTATTACACTTGTGCGTGTTACGTGAGATCATAACGGCATAGTTCTCATATATTTTGGTATAGGATACTCATGCAAGTGTAATAGGAGGTTGTGTTTTACCGATGGTATGGAAAACAGCTTCGCTCTGGATAGACCCCTCGGAATTCCATTGGTTGTATGACTATGTGTCTATGGAAGTCCGAAATCAGGGTAGGTGTATTTGGTCTTAACCTGAGACTTGCACCGCTAATACTTGCGACAATCGGTATGCTTTAGTTTTGGTCGTCCAGGGCTTTAACATGTTCTGTGTACGCCTCTGCTGGGTATATCGAGAATCGTAGTGTATTGGGTGTGATGTCAAGACGGAAGTATCACTCCAGTCATAGTGGAGATGATGTCACGTAGGATACGGTACTAGTGCTCTTAAGTACTGCAGTCATCGGGATATTATGACTAGGTCATGTATGTCCGATTATAGAGACTAGTTACCAGACATCCGACATGTGCTTCGTACGGGGCAGACACATTCCAGCCCCAGGCCTAGCACGTGACAATCTGATACCGGATCGCAATACGCAATACTACGTATACTACGCCTGACATAAATTATATATTCCAGTAAGAATATTTCTGGAGAATTGGGTAGGCACGGTGCTTTGCTAGAAGCCAACCATGTCTTGTAAATCAGTAAGCATGTGGTACAAGGTACGCACGTATTCGGATAATCCGATAACCGTATTTACTGCCAACATATCCAGGAATCTCTTGGGTCGTTTCCCAAAGATTCACCGATGACAGTTGATTTAAATTAGAATTAATCTGGGATTAATTAATAGAGAGAGAATTAATATGGGATTAATTAAGATAGAGAAAATTAATCTGGGATTAATTGATGTATTATTTAATCTGGGATTAAATGTGTTCGGAAGAGAGAGAACTAGATTAATTTGGAATTAATCGGTAAAATAAATTTAATAGTTAAATTTGATTTTTCTATTTAATTTATTCGTATTGGCTAAAATTAATATATCAGATATATTAATATGAATTGGATTTCATTACGAAATTAAAGTTGGACTTTAATACGAACGAACGAATTAATTTAGAATTAATTTGTAGACGACGTTCGTAATATATTTGCGAGGAATCATTATTTAATTAAATTAGATTTAATTATTTAGCGACAAAATTTCATTTAATTGGATTAAACGGAACCGAGCCGCGGCAAATGTTCGTAGAGATATTTGAATTTTGAATTCAAATGTGGGGCCCACTTTAATGTGGTAGTTGGGAGGGTAGTTGGCATTTATGCCAAAACCACTTACTTTCCAACCACTTGGTTTAAGTGAAACCAAATTACCCCAACTACATGGTTTTGGGTAAAAGGGTAAAACCTTTTAACAAAACCAAAAAGCCTTCTCTCTCTCTTCACACTACACACTTGTAACACATTTTGTAAAATGAAAAACCCTAATACTCTCACCATGGGCGTGAACTAGGCTTCTCCCTCTCTTTGATTTTGTTGCAAGATCAAATTAGCTAGCACTTGGAGAAATCAACTAAGGTGATAGGGAAACTACTTCAAGAGTTGGAATCATCACTTAAAGCTTGGATCTTGGAGATCTCTTCTCAAAATTTTAAAGCTCAAATCCGTTCATTGTAAGTATATTCCGCAACTTATTTTGAATTTATGAACACATTTACATGCTTATTAGATCATTGGCATGTTCTAGGAACACTAACAATGGTATCAGAGCCAATTTTAAGCATGAAAATTTTAGGGTTCATGAGACTAAAATTTGGGGCTCTTATGTTTTGAGCATGATTCTTTCAAATTGATGCTTTGAGCATGCTTAGAATATGATAACTTAGAGTTATGCATGATTAGATTTGAAACAAATCAAATGAATCAAAAATTAATTTTTTTTAGTAAGGCCGAATGGTGTACTGTAATGCACTGCAGTTTTTTTATTTTTATAACATGAAATGATGTGTTTAAATGCATGTTTAAATGTTGATTGTTGGTTTGATTGGATTAGAATCAAAGTCAATAATGTTTATGTTATAATCAAAGAGCATGTTGAGCATGAAATGATGATTTTAGGATTCAATTTGTATTGAGCATGAAATGATGTATTTTGGCTTCAATTTGTGTTGAGCATGAATTGATGGATTAAGCATGATTAATTAAGTTAATTGGTATTTTGGAAATATTGAGTTTAATTAATTAATCATGGCTAATACACTTTAATTAAAGTAATTGTGATATTTGGAATATTATAATTATGTTAATAAACCTTTAATTATAAATTGGGCTAAAAGTGTGTATTTGGGCTTAATGGGCTTGGTTTGACTAATTTTAGTTTTGGACTTTTGGATTGGATCCAATTGGGCCCAAAACCAATTCCATAAGGTCCAAATACATCACTTGGCCCTTTAAAGAATTTAATTGGGCCTAAATTGATTTGTTGGCAATAGGGTGATTCCTATTGGGCCTTGGCATTTTGGGTTTGATCCATTATGGCCAAAGCCCATGCCTTAAGAATCAATTAAAAGCCCATTGGACTTTAATTGAAATGACATTGGATGTTATTGGGCATTTGAGACCCATTAAGATTGGATTTGGAATCCAAGTCTTTAAGGCTTATAAGTAAGTGTAAATATTTAATTTGGAATTAGTATTGAATACAAATAAATTGGATTTAAAGTTGTAGTTCGATATAATTCAAGAATACGTACTTTAAGTATTTATTCTTAAACGAGTTGGACTCGTGCAAATCAAATCGTTGTTTGAACATTATATGATCATTAATTCAAAGATTAATTAATTGGATTAGATTGATTGAATAACATGATTTGTAAGAATACATGAATGTGTTGTATGAATAATGTATATCAGATGGATATTAGAAGGGCAAGGGCAATTTTGGAAATTGTTGTAATAAGTTTAGAATTTATTAAATTAGACCTACGTGTCCAGCCTTTTATCTTCTTTCTCATTGTATTTCTCTTCTCACCTATTCCCCTAATGTAAATGAGTTTTCTTTATTGTATTTTGTAATTGGGTAGAAGTTAGAATAGTTCTAACCGGGGAGAGGAAATGGAGTGATTTGTTCTAGGAACAATTTGTGACATATCCATCCGTATATCATTATTAATTTATTTATTTATATGCGCTTTATTATGTATTTAGAATGCATGTTTAAGGGTGTATGATGATGAGACCTTAACAAAGATAATAAATTGGTTGCCAATTTACACGCGAAAAACCCTCAATATATATTAAGCGTTTTTCCTTCCGTTGAGTGATTCTTACTCAAGATCCAAAGTTGGCATTGGTTTGTTGGCCAAAGTCAAGACCTTTGTCAATTGCGGATGTGTTTGAATCATGAGAGTTTTGTTCCATATCGGTGTCTTGTCCAAGTCGTGATTTGTTGGCCAAAGTCAAGATCACTTCTTGTCCATCGACATTGATTACGAAGCTTTCCATGTCAGTGGGTTCCGCTTAACTGGGATCATTAAGTTTGTTGTGCTAAAGCCAAGTCTTAGTTGATTCAGAGGAAAAAGGTTAGATAATATATTCGATATATTGGCATATATAAGATATATATGTTTCGGACTTGGATGTCCACCTACTGGATTTAGGAATTGGATAGGATCCAATTGATCTTAGAGATCTACCTAGTTAAGTATCATACAATTTGTTGGCCAAAGTCAAGATTGTGTGTTATTTAACGGGATCCTAGCCCACTAGGAAACATGGTTTCCCGAGTACTCGACAGAGGGTTAGAGGCTCGCAGAAAAATAGTGGGAGGCAAATATTAAATTTGCAATATTCGTTTAGTTACTTGCCATACGCGCTCAATCAAATATCATTCGTCAAATAAATTATATATTAGTTGGACTAATATTTATTGTTGTTTTAATTAAACAGTTGGACTGTATTCAAACTACTTCATTTATAGTTGATTATATAATTGGATTATAGTAATCAATATATTTGAATTTTACCTCTCATTTATATATGATTATATAATTGGATTATAGTAATCAATATATTTGGATTTTACTAATCATGTATAATGATTATATAATTGGATTATAGTAATCAATATATATTTGATTTTAACTAATAAAATTGTAATAAGTTATATAGTTAGACTATAGTAATCATTACATTAAATTGTACCTGAAATCGTTGATTAAATAGTTGGACTATTAGAATCAATATTAAAATGAAAGATTAATGTTTAAAACATTATCCTAGGGAAAATGTGTTTTTAAACGACTTTAATTTTCAAATTGGGAATAAATTTCAGGATAGTCCTGAAACTAAGAAGTTACTTTATTTGATAAAATAACATCTTAGGCCTAAGCCCAGAGTTAAGCAAATAGTAGAGCATGATCTTTGGAAGATTCATGTGATGATAACTTTAATGCTTAATCCATTATGCTTGCCATAATGACTCCTTAATTTCTTAATCAGAAGTAAGGATTAGATCCTTAAAGTATGATAATGAAATTGAAGGATCTTCATAGATCTATTCTTAGACTTAGAAATATTGAATTGCAATAAACAACTCTTGGAGAGTTAATTTATTCTCAAGGAGAGCAAAGTCAAAGTTTGCAATAAGGCAAGAAGCGCAAGGCGCACCCTACTTCGATATTCTAGAAGGCTAAGGCTTGGCCAAAGACTTCTGGAATATGAAAAGGGCAAAGACAAAATCATTATAATCTTCTAGGAAGATAAAGGACATATCCCAAGATGTCTGCCTAACTTGTGGCAAACGGGGTCATTGAAGCATGACTGCCGTATAGACAAAGCAGACATGAAGGAATAGAAGACATGACAAGGTTCTGACTTCAAATATGTTTGTCATAAATATGTTCACTACTAGTATTAAAATTGTATTTTAGATACTTAGTGTGATACATAAATATACATTGATGTGCAGAATCTGCTATGAGCAGGATACTGACTTCAATTGAGAATTAATCTACAAATCGGAAACGGGACGAAAGTCGCTGTTTCAACCGTAGATACCTAAGTTTAGGAACTACCATTTTGGGTGTGTACTTAAATTAGGAAACTGTTATAATGTAACTAGTTTGACTAGAAATATTATCTCTATATCGAGTATAACTCGTTGCGAGTATACCTTTATATTCTAGAATACTAAAGTGTTTTATTATATAAAGATGATGTTGAGATAAACACATTAGATGTGAATAACAGTATTTATATTTTGAATATAAATAAATCTCAAACATATAACATGACAAACAAGTAGCTCTAACTGATTTGATCAGATGAGACTTATTTGTGGCAGTGCTGTCTGGGACACATTAAACAAGACTCGTATATCCACACTTTTGAAGAGTGGATACTAGGACGGATTTGATTCCATTCAAATGATGTCTACGAATCTAGTTTATTAGGTAAAGTACCTAAAACACCTTTACTTGGTAAAAGTGTAAGTTCCACCGATCTATTAGCCCTTGTTCATAGTGACGTAAGTGGGCCCATGTCTAGCTAGGCTAGAGGTGGATATGAATATTTTGTGACCTTTACGGATGTGGCATCGCGTTATGGTTGTGTTTCTTTTGAAGAACACAAATCGGAAACTTTTGGAGTTTCGACACGAAATAGACGAACAGATCGGATAAAGTATTAAAACATCACGGTTTGACCATGATGAAAATACTTAAGCAATAAGTTTCTCAAATACTTGAAAGAGTATAGTATTCTTTCAATAAAGACTCCTCCGGAACACGTCAATTTGACGGTGTGTCCGAACGTAGAAACAAATTTTGTTGGACATGATAAGGTTAATCATGAGTCGCTCTGAGCTACCATTTTCCTTCAAATGATAAGCATTTAACAGCGCAATACTTATTTTGAATAAGGTTCCATGAAAATCTGTTTGACAGATTTCATATTAGATATGAACAGGAAAGAAACTAGGTTTTCTCACTCCTGAAGATTTGGGATGCTGGGCATTTGTTTGGATGATACCAAACTAGAATGCAAATTGGATAAGTGCCAATTGTAGGTTATCCTAGGGAAACCAAAGTATATTACTTATACAACTCACTTGAGAACAATGTAATTGTTGCTCACCATGCGGTTTTCCTAAGAGGAATACCGATATGCAGTGGTAAGTGGGAGGATAGTAAAACTCGATGAAAATCGGAGTAATACTATTCAAAGCACCAAGTCCTTAATGGAACACAAACAGTTCATCAAGGATGAAACTGTACCAGTAATCTTCTAATACACAAGAACCGCGTAGATCGGAGAGAGTCAGAAAACAACATGAGTATGGGTTTCTGATCTCACCTCATAAAGATGTCAATCTTATTGAGGAAGACGAACTGACTACATATGAGGAAGTGATACAAGGTATCTACTCCCCATTATGGCAAAGTGCCATGAGTCCGAAATGGATTCCATGTATAACAACTGCGTTTGGACACTAGTTGTTGTACCACAAGGCATTGTGCCTATTGGTACTATATAAGTCTTCAAGGAAGACATACATGGAAGGCAACATACCAACGTACTAAGCTAGGCTTGTAGCGAAAAGGTATCGTTATCAACATTGTGTTGATTACAACGAAATCTTTATCTGTTGCCACGTTAAATCCATTTGGATAATGCTTGCTGATGCTGCATGTTTCATTTATGAAATATGGTAGCTGAACGGGAAAATCGCTTTCCTAAAAGGGAAACCTTTTGGAGGATGTTTACAACATCCTGACGGTTTTGTCGTATCAAAACTAGCAAACAAGGTTTGCAGGTTATTCGATCCATGTTTGGATTGAAGCAAGCATTAGGTTCTTGGAATTATCGTTTCGATGTAATCATAATAGTTTATGATTTAATTCAAAACGAGAAATGATTCTTGTGTATATAAGGAGGTTAGTGGGAGTGCACTGACATTGAATGTCCTAAAGAAATGATAATATATCATTTCTTGGAAATGATATTCCCATATTACAATCGATGAAAGCTTGGCTTTCATGAAAATTCTCCGTAGAATTCTTGGTAGAAACAACCTTTATTCTAGGAATAAAGATCTACTGGGATATATTTAAAGTTGTTGACACTCTCTGAGAACTCGTACATTGAAAAATGTACGTGACCTAGTGTCTCATACGCTTTGAGCATATGGAGTCACAAACGGGTCAATCCAAGTGATAGTCACTGGATTGATATTAAGAACATTCGTTAGTATCTTATAGAACTAAGGATGATGTCTTAAACTATGGAGAAGGAGAACTTGAAGTGACTGAGATCACTGCTGTAAGTTTTCTAACCGATAAAAACAACGGTACAATACAGTTTGAATAACGGAACAGTGAGCTGGAAATCTTCCAAGCAAGATACTGTTACCGAATAAACAACAAATGCGGGTCATTGCTGTGGCTGAGGCAGCAATAGAAGCCATCTGGATCATTAACAAATCTAATTAGATTAGATATAAATCTGTTAGCAGCTGAGCTAGGCTACAACGCAGACTAAAGAATTAATGGTCTCATCAACGATCCAGATATATACTTTGACTATTCATCTGATTCGGTCGGATCATACATCGTGGCGATGTGATGATCGAATAAATTACATCAGACGATAATCATACAAATCCGCTGACGAAAGCCTTTCCTCAGCAGTTTGAGCGAACCATACATAGTTCGGGTGTAAGACACTCGAGTGACTGGCTATAGGCCAAGTGGGAGATTGTTGGACAATTATGACCCATAGCGTCACTATTTGTACAGATCATGATGTTGTTGTACAAATTAACTATGTGACAAGGAGATTGCACTCTTGTCATTTGTGATTAGATCACATAATGTATAAATGATAGGAGGTCCTTATGATTAGTTCCTGGATTGACATGATATGAGACAGTATCATTCCACGAAGGATTAATCATTAAATATCCCTAGTCGTAGTATTATCGAGACTGGACATCGATAATGCGGAATAGACTAGTATTACACTTGTGCGTGTTACGTGAGATCATAACGGCATAGTTCTCATATATTTGGTATAGGATACTCATGCAAGTGTAATAGGAGGTTGTGTTTTACCGATGGTATGGAAAACAGCTTCGCTCTGGATAGACCCCTCGGAATTCCATTGGTTGTATGACTATGTGTCTATGGAAGTCCGAAATCAGGGTAGGTGTATTTGGTCTTAACCTGAGACTTGCACCGCTAATACTTGCGACAATCGGTATGCTTTAGTTTTGGTCGTCCAGGGCTTTAACATGTTCTGTGTACGCCTCTGCTGGGTATATCGAGAATCGTAGTGTATTGGGTGTGATGTCAAGACGGAAGTATCACTCCAGTCATAGTGGAGATGATGTCACGTAGGATACGGTACTAGTGCTCTTAAGTACTGCAGTCATCGGGATATTATGACTAGGTCATGTATGTCCGATTATAGAGACTAGTTACCAGACATCCGACATGTGCTTCGTACGGGGCAGACACATTCCAGCCCCAGGCCTAGCACGTGACAATCTGATACCGGATCGCAATACGCAATACTACGTATACTACGCCTGACATAAATTATATATTCCAGTAAGAATATTTCTGGAGAATTGGGTAGGCACGGTGCTTTGCTAGAAGCCAACCATGTCTTGTAAATCAGTAAGCATGTGGTACAAGGTACGCACGTATTCGGATAATCCGATAACCGTATTTACTGCCAACATATCCAGGAATCTCTTGGGTCGTTTCCCAAAGATTCACCGATGACAGTTGATTTAAATTAGAATTAATCTGGGATTAATTAATAGAGAGAGAATTAATATGGATTAATTAAGATAGAGAAAATTAATCTGGGATTAATTGATGTATTATTTAATCTGGGATTAAATGTGTTCGGAAGAGAGAGAACTAGATTAATTTGGAATTAATCGGTAAAATAAATTTAATAGTTAAATTTGATTTTTCTATTTAATTTATTCGTATTGGCTAAAATTAATATATCAGATATATTAATATGAATTGGATTTCATTACGAAATTAAAGTTGGACTTTAATACGAACGAACGAATTAATTTAGAATTAATTCGTAGACGATGTTCGTAATATATTTGCGAGGAATCATTATTTAATTAAATTAGATTTAATTATTTAGCGACAAAATTTCGTTTAATTGGATTAAACGGAACCGAGCCGCGGCAAATGTTCGTAGAGAGATTTGAATTTTGAATTCAAATATGGGGCCCACTTTAATGTGGTAGTTGGGAGGGTAGTTGGCATTTATGCCAAAACCACTTACTTTCCAACCACTTGGTTTAGGTGAAACCAAATTACCCCAACTACATGGTTTTGGGTAAAAGGGTAAAACCTTTTAACAAAACCAAAAAGCCTTCTCTCTCTCTTCACACTACACACTTGTAACACATTTTGTAAAATGAAAAACCCTAATACTCTCACCATGGGCGTGAACTAGGCTTCTCCCTCTCTTTGATTTTGTTGCAAGATCAAATTAGCTAGCACTTGGAGAAATCAACTAAGGTGATAGGGAAACTACTTCAAGAGTTGGAATCATCACTTAAAGCTTGGATCTTGGAGATCTCTTCTCAAAATTTTAAAGCTCAAATCCGTTCATTGTAAGTATATTCCGCAACTTATTTTGAATTTATGAACACATTTACATGCTTATTAGATCCTTGGCATGTTCTAGGAACACTAACAGTCTGGACACTGGAAGAATGACTGTCCAGAGCTTAAAGTAGGACCTTCAGGTACGCTTTGTATTTTTCCAATTATTGACGTCTCATTAGCCTTAGATGTAAATAGTGGATGGGTCTTAGACACTGATAGTCATACTCATATTTGTAATTCCCTGCAAGAAATGAGGGTTAAAAGAAGGCTGAATAAAAGGGAGATCCAACTTAGAGTTGGCAATGGCGAGACATTGGATGTCAAGGCCATAGGAACTGTTGTTCTAGATCTCCCAAATGGATGTAAATTATATTTGCATGACTGTTATTATGTTCCCTCACTTATCAGACAAATAATATCGCTACCAATATTAGATAAAGAGTGATATAAAATAAACATTAAGGATGAAACTTTATGTTTGTATGATAAAGAAAATTTATTGAAATGTGAATGTTCTTTATCAAACGGTCATTATGTTTTGGAAACATATAGAGATGTCTTTAATATAGAGAAAAATACAAGTATGAAGTCTGAACTAAATAATATTGAATTATGGCATATGAGATTGGGCCACATAGGTGTTAGACGTCTATCCAAATTGGTAAAGGATAGTTTGATTGAAAATCTTACCTTAGATCCTTATCCGATTTGTGAGTCATGTATCCAAGGAAAGATGACAAATGCCTCATTTCAAGGTGTTGGACATAGTGCTGGAGATTTACTAGAACTAATACAAAGTGATGTATGTGGTCCATTAAATCATACCGCTCATGATGGTTCCACATACTTTGTGACTTTCACAGATGACAAGTCTAGATATGAATATGTCTATCTGATGAAACATAAGTCAGAAACATTTGACAAGTTCAAAATATTCCGAAACGAGGTAGAAAAACAAACCAGTAAATTCATCAAATGCCTTAGATCAGATCGAGGCGGTGAATACATGAGTGAATAATTCAAAAATTATTTAAGGGAGAATGGAATTCTCTCCCAATATAGCTCACCAAGAACACATCAACACAATGAAGTGTTTGAGTGTAGAAATCGTACTTTATTGGATATGGTGCGAACAATGATGAGCTATACAGATATTCCTTATTACCTTTGGGGTTACGCTTTACAAACTACTGCATACATACTTAATAGGGTTCCATCGAAAGCTATTTCTACGACCCCCTTTCAGATATGGTTCGGTAGAAATCCAAGTCTTAAGCATTTAAAGATTTGAGGTTGTTCTGCATACGTTAGAATTGCGCAGCGGGATAAACTAGCACCCATAAGGTATACATATAGGTTCGTTGGATATCCTGATAATTCCATGGGATATCAATTCTATGATTTCGAACAACGAAATGTATTTTTTGTTCGCTTTGCAACTTTTCTTGAAAAGTAATTTCTTAGAGAAAGTGCGAATTGTCGAGAGATTAAACTTGATGAGTTTGATCCCAACAATAAGGACCTGAGATGGAACCAGAGATCCAACTAGGTGAAGGATCTACGACACAGGTTCTACGTAAGTCGAATAGAATATCAAGGCCTCATGAGAGACTATTTTTAACATCTGATGTGAGTCTTGATGTTCTCCTCTTGGAGGAAACAGATCTGACTACATATAAAGAAGCGATATTGGATATCGATTGGGGAAAATGGCAGGAAGCTATGAAATCCGAAATGGATTCAATGCATGCCAATCAAGTCTGGGAATTAGTTGAACTTTTTGAATGAGTTAAACCTATTGGTTGTAAATGGGTTTACAAAAGGAAGCGAGGGCCCGATGGAAAGGTCGAAACCTTTAAGGCCCGACTGGTAACAAAATGTTACACTCAACGTCCTGGGATTGACTATGGGGAAATTTTTTCACCAGTAGCCATGCTAAAATCCCTTAGGATTCTTTTAGCCGTTGCTGCATATCACGACTATGAGATATGACAGATGGATGTGAAAACCGCTTTCCTAAATGGATTCCTTGAAGAGGATATCTATATGGAACAACCAGATGGTTTCGTATCCATAGAGACTTCAAACTTGGTTTGTAATTTCCAAAAGTCTATTTATGGACTTAAACAGGCATCCCGAAGCTGGAATCATCGTTTTGATGAGATAATTAGATTATCTGGATTCATCAAAAACGAGGAAGAACTATGTGTTTATAAGAAAGTTAGTGGGAGCATGATAATTTTCTTAATCTTGTATGTAGATGACATCCTTATCATAGGAAATTATATAGGGATGATGCAAAGTGTGAAAGCCTACCTTTGCAAGAACTTCTCTATGAAATATATGGGTAAAGCTTCCTATATACTATGTATAAGGCTCTACCGAGATAGAGTTAGGAAGCTTATATGGTTGTCACAATCGACGTACATATATAAGATGTTAGAACGGTACAGTTTTACCAACTGCAAGGCAGCAAATGTACCTTTCCGATACATCATACATCTTTCGAAGAAAATGGCACCTCAAACTGAGGAAGAGATAGTTAGGATGTCTAACTTGCCATATGCTTATTGTATTGGAAGCATAATGTATGTTATGCTATGTACTAGACCTGACATCAGTTTCGGCGTCAGTGTGACCAGCCGATATCAATCTGATCCAGGTAATGATCATTAGACAGTCGTGAAACATATCCTGAAATATCTTAAAGGTACTAAGGATAAGTTTCTGATATATGGAGAAAATGAGCTATAAGTTAAGGGTTATACAGACTCCGACTTCCAGGGAGATCCATAAGATAGAAAATCTACATTATGATACATATTTACCCTTAACGGTGGTGCGATTAGTTGGTGTTGTTCAAAGAAAGGCTCAACAACTGATTCCACCACTGAGGCGAAATTTATAGCGGCTTCAGAAGCAGCTAAAGAAGTTGTTTGGATTAGAAATTTTATCACAGAACTTGGCATTGTGCCTAGTATTGCGGATTCGATCCTATTGTACTGTGATAATAACGGAGCCATCGCGCAGGCTAAGGAGCCAAAGGCACATTCCAAGTCTAAACACGTGGAAAGGAAATATCGAGTAATTAAAGAGATTATTGAACGAAAAGACATTGTGGTCTTGAAGGTTCAAGGACAAGATAACATAGCAGAACCGCTTACAAATGCCTTACCTCCTAAGTTATTCGATAAACATGTGGAGGAGATGGGACTACGGTACCATCCAAATTGGCACTAAGCAAGTGGGAGTTTGATGGAGTTGGTGCTTAAAGTGCCAATCCGATTTGTACATTTTATTATTTATTAATAAAATAACTATATTTTTCATTTCATACCTCATTAATGGTATTGTCATTATGCGTATTAAATTGATGTATAGATATGCTAAGAATGACATCGACCTTAGAATAGTTTTGACACTAGGCGTAAACTATTCTTAAAGTAAATACTCTTAGTCGTTGGTTTTGGAATACGGTCGAATTCCTATAACCTAGAAGACTAGCACATGTCATATATTGGAATTGGAGTTCCAATGGTTTAACGCGATGTCCCAAGAGTTTTGGAAACTCGTATAGACATGTGGGTATTCTTTGGAGCGAATATTGAATGACTCACATGTGATTCCTAATAGTTGGAAGTAGACACCACCGTCAATGGGAATCTACTCGAGTCGAGTAGCATATATAATCCTTTGACTATAGGATATCATTGATTTTGTGTGAGATCTTCCATACTTAGATGCCATGTATGTCAGAAACGTTTCATGGTCTGGCCTATATATGTTCGTTGAGTGTGGACCGATGTACTCAGTAATCAAGTGCGAAGCAAGATAAGATCTGTTGGCCCTTATGTGTACCATAAGAGGTTTAGGTATCAATGTGAGTAAAGTCATAATTCTTAAATCTTTGGCCAAAGTCGATCACCTATGGTGGATCGCATCAGTTATAAAGAATCGTGGACATGTCGACATGAGATGTGCGCTTCGAAATCTTGACGGTATATTATATGTTTCCTAAGCACAAATCGGATAGCCTACGACGGAAGGATTGTTAAACATATGTGATGACCTCAACTTGTATAGTTCAGAAAGATCGTTCGTGTTCTTCGTGAATTCGGAGGTGGCCGAATTGCGTACATATTAGCTAGGCTTATATGACGAACATGTCTGAACTTAGAGAGTCCCAATATGAAGTGTACTCGTTGAACACTTGGGTAGCCAATTATTTTTGATAAAAGATAATATTCGATATTATAATTATCAACTAAGATAATCAAGTGTTATTGGATAACATTGATTATTTACTTTGACATAATTGGATTAATTGGATTAATTCAATAATTACACAATGGCTTAATTGTAAAATCATAATTATCTCTACCATTTGAGGATATTATGGTAATTACAAGTATGTAATACTATGTGGTTTTGGCTTGATTTAATTGGATTAAATCAAGGTGGCAAACAATCCTTGGCTTGATTTAATTGGATTAAATCTAAGTGGGAGACAATGGAGATTAGTCACACCTAATTATATATATTTGGACAAATTAGATTAAGCCCACTTAAAAGTTGATTACAACTTTTATTAATTAAAAATTGCCTAAGTTTTACTATAAATAACAAGCTTTAGGAAGGTTTTAATTACAAGTTCAAATACAAGCATAAGCAAATTCTTGAGAGATTAGCCTAAGTTAGAGAAGAAGCTTGTGAGGTCTCTAAAAAATTTCATTGAGGAGAAATAAGGATTAGATCTTGAAGTGAAGCTTGCTTACGTTGGAAATCGAGATTGGATCTTGAAGTCGAGCTTGCAAACCTTAGAGGTTCTCCAACAATTTCAACAAGGAGAAGTAGATTGGATCTTGCATCAAGCTTACTAGGTAATGTTTGATCTTCTCATAAGCTATGTTTATTTATGTATTAGATGCATGACCACATAGCTTAATGTTGAAATAAGGATAATAAATTGTGTTAGGATGCTTTGGAAGTATAAACACAATATGCTTGTAATTAGGTCAAAATATTCATGTTGGACATGAAACAATTAATTAGAGTTTGGAACTCTGGATTAAAGGTTAGAGCTATGACTATCATTCTAGAATCACTTGACCACCTTTGGGTGACCTAGAATTGTTCACGAGACATTTCTTATTGGGATTCTATTTTGGTTTGTGTAATGGTTTCAAAATTTATGCAAATGCGTATTTAGAATAAATTTATGTTTTTGGAAAAATATTTGATATTTTGAAAAACTTGATTTTTATTCTATAACATGTGTTTATGTTGGTTTTGAAATTAAAAATTAATTTTGGATGTTTTTAAAGTGTTTAGGGAAAACCAGAAACTATTAAGGTAATAGACCCTAATAACATCAGCTCTCTAGAAATTTTCCAGAGAGCCGTGCTTATGAAAAGCAATTGAAAACAAAAACAATATATATATATATATATATAGCTCGGGGTTTTTTCCTATACACTCGTAATGGAATATATTATTTCATTAAATGATTTAAAATTACACCCATACTTGATATTCATAGGTTAGACTCTGTTGTCCGGGGCACCGATCCGACCCCAGAGGTTCCACAACTGTCACACAAACCACTTAAACCCAAGACTTTTACCTGAGACAAACCCTTGGAGTTATAAAGGTATTTTTTTTTTTGAATCATTAGATTTTTCGTGTGAGATTAATTGGCATAAGAGTTGCTAGTTAACGACTCCATACTTGATTATGATAGTAATTTTATTTTAAGAAGGTGTTTAAACACCATCTTCTAATGATCTCACACTAGTTTGTTTAAAGAAAGTAGGGTACCGAAACCATTACCAAAAAGCCAAGTGATTCCATTAAGGTAGTGGCAACAATAAGCATAACAAAAATATAAAATGATAGACTTATATACATTTATTCTTAAAGTTTTCCCAACTCTCTTATTGTAGGTACAGTGATTTACTGTAGCTACAGTAAATGAAGTGGGAAAACTTTAGGGATAAATCTGTGTAAGTATATCATTACTCAATAAAAATATGCACTTTTATATTAGTTTACAATTAAAAACTGTAATACAAATAGGCGCTCTCCTCTTTTTATGCATTTTGTAGGCCCTGTTCCAACTATTTTAACGACGTGTAAAATTATTATAAACTTTAAACCAATGAAAGAATGACAATAAATTGCAATATATTGATTGACGTTAACATCTATTCAAAAGACTCTTATAACCATAAATTTTAAAATGACCGGTTGCTAGACCCGCCGGCGGTTCGGTTCCGGTTCGGACCGAACCGAACCGGCCGATTTCCGGTTCCACACTTAAGTGGAACCGGAACTTTGAACCGAACCGGAACCGACCGGTTCGGTTCCGGTTCCTAACCTTTTTTTTTTTAATTTTGAAAATTATTTAAAATAAATGAGATTAATTTTATAAATAAAAAAATTTATTACATTGAAAAGCTTGAACTTAAATTTTTAAAAATTTAAGTTGCCTACGTATCCTCCAAGTGTGAGAGGAATTAAATCTCACGTAGTTCCATTACAATTTTAAGACATATCCCCTTTTTAAATTATAATTTTATAATTATCAATCATCATTATCAGTTGATCCTTCGGCTCCGGTTCCGCTTGCACTTGTTGTTGCACTTGCAGAAGCATTATCGAACAAATCTTCAAAATCATCGGGGCATTTTCTTGTTGTCTCATATCAGCTCGAGTCCAATCATCCACACAAGCTGTTGCTTCTAGAGTGCTTGGATGTAATGAAGATCGTCTAGCTTCCAATATATTACCTCCCAAGCTAAAGGCTTGCTCAACCGCAACGGTGGAAATAGGTGCTGCCAATATCTCTTTAGCAATAATTAATAAAACAATATATATTTTTTGATGTCAGTTCCACCATTCAAGGATTTTAAAATTTTTACTGCATAAACTTTCATTAGAAAACTCAAAATTTGTAGATAAATAATTATCTAATTCAGGGTTATTAGTTGTCGTATCCCTAGCTTTTTTATTTCGTTGCAATAATCAACGATCCCCTGCGCTAAGTCTTGTTTGAATTACCGGTTCGCTACTACTAGATTCACCTAATGTTCCTAAGTTATATCTTACAATATAATCATTAAATAAAACAATTAAATCATTTCTTAATTTCGTCATTAATCTTGTAATATCAATTTCATCTAATATTCATAAATAACCATAATAAGCTTGTAAAGCACCATTCAAACCTTCTAATTTAAATCTAGGATAAAAAACAGCAGCAATAAGATAAAGTAAATGAATTTCTCTAAAATAATTCAATCATTTTACCTTCATAACAGTAATGGCTTCTAACAAAACAATATCATTAGGATCGCTACTGTCAACATGCTCTTCGAGAGTGCCAACAATATTTAAACTCTCAAGAAGAAATAAATGTGTTGTAGGATAATAAACACCGCTAAAAACTAAAGTAGCATCATTAAAAACTCTTAAAATATCTAAAAAAATTTCACAAATATCCCATTGACTAGGATAAAGTGTGACATTTTGAACATGTTGAGAAAAAAAACTACATAATGTACTTCCGGTTCCAACCGGTTCGGTTCGGTTCCGGTTCGGAACCGGAACCGTGGCCGGGTCTACCGGTTGCGTCCACCGATCAAATCGGGAATCAATCTTTATGTCTAGTTTGGTTAATATTTAAAAATTAATTTAGAAAAAAACAGATAAAAATTGATTAAAATCGACAAATTAGATCAGAATGATTCAAATTTATTTTATTTTTTAAAACAACAAATTAAAATTTTATATTTTAAAAACACTACTTATAACTAACACGCACTCCATGTTCACCAATTAAGGGTGAACAAATGATAGATTGAGGTCCCCAAGAGATGTAACAAATGATTTAGGACTTTGTTACCAGGTCATGAGTTCAAGTTCAAGAATATATTTCTTGTAAGAACTTGAGACAGTCGGTGGTTTTACCTACTCCGTTTAAACCCGGATTAGATGGTTTGGCGGTGGGATTTCTATGTTTCCTGATGAATACTAAAATGTGCACATTTACTAAAAGAAAAATTAATCATTTTACATTTGTAGTTTCATTAATCCCTTAACACATTTGTAAAATAATATTTAAATTTATGTTTTATATATTTTTATTGTGATTTTTATTTCTTATGTAGGTGAAATAATACTTTGGATGCATAACTAGAAAAATGAACGTGACATTTGGATCTTGAGGCCAGAAACTTAAAATGACGTTTTAGCATTGTACAATTTCGGAAATGACAACTTTGTGCAACGTTTGTATTTTGGCCTTAAATTTTTACTCCGATATCATATTGAGGCGATTCAAGTTTCAGATGAAGGAAGGCACAAATATCTACAACTTTGTTGTTGATAAGATTTTCTAGTTCTAAAGTTTTCAAAGCCGAAATTGATAAAAAATCCAAAGTGTGTTATATGTAAAATAAAAAAAGAAAAAAATATATATTTGTGGGAAATGACATCCACCTTTCGGTCAATTGTCAATTCCCACCGATTTTACAATTTGTAAATTGCTTTTGTAATTTACAAATTGTTTTTGTAATTTACAAATTGCATGAAGGGTGCTGAGCCTTCTACAATAAATATAGATGCTCAACACCTTAGAAAAACATCAAATTTCCTCAGGTCTCTCTTGAGAATTTGTGGGATGAGCTATTGTGTGTATTTTTTTTTTTTGTAATTTATTTTTAAAATTATGAGTATTTTTATTTAAATATTGTCCTGCTAATTTGTATCATACTGGAGGTAAAAGGTGAAGCTAGTGATATGAAAATGTAAGTGATTTTTATTTATATTATATTTTATAAATTGTGATTATTTCCTAAATAAAATTCATACTCTTTTCAATTTATTTAGGACTCTTGACTAGCTGTAGACAGTCCATGATTGTCACATATAACACTAGGATTCTTTATACTTGAAAATAAAGAATCACTTTTTGAATGTGTCAGTAGGGAAAAAAAAAGATAGATTGGGTAGGATCAATTTTTAATCAATTCGATCGACAGAAGAAAATTGAACCTGATTTTGAAAAATTAATGAGGGCAGGGTTGGGTTATTGAGTTGGATTGGGTTAATCAGGTCCAATTTTAAAAGTAAAATAATTTTTTGGTATTAAAAATTTAAATATTTTTAGTTGAATAGTGTGATTTTAACCTTGTAATTTGGTCATATCATATATATAGGATCGAATCGGTTAGGTGAAACTTAATATTTTTTAGCACGTCAAAATCCCTATTTGATAAATTTAATACTTCAAACACGACTAAATGAGTAAAATCGAGTCACATTATCAGATTGGTCATATTTTTTAACACCTCAAGGCTAGCGTCAATTTTTGGAGTAATTTTTTTTAGTATAGTGAAAATATGAGTGTCATAATATCATTAATAAAATAATAAATAATATATATATTTTTTAATAACTATTTTAAGTTATTATAATGATTTATTAGAATATTGCACGACGGGATATTACAATTGTATTATACATTTTTTCCAAACTTTTGATACCTCAATAAAGCTTACTGATTAGATATGTGGGGGTGGTAAAACTCTTTTAATTACGTGTTGTGAGCAGCAACAAGCAAGGGGACACCGGTCATGCGCCGTTTGTATCTCTCTACTTTATAATTTGAAACGCCATTGAATTCCGTGACGGAAGATCTCCGTTCCGTTTACGTCGGTGAGCAGCCGGTTCAGCGGTGGTTGTAGTCTGAACAAGTGACTCAGTGAAATATTGGAGTCTTTGTTAACGTTGCTTTTGTCAGATCCAAATGAGTTATGGCTAGGGATGGCAATGGGTAGGGTATGGTGCGGGTTTGTCATTACCAAACCCGCACCTGCATATGTAAATGAATTACCAAACCCGCACCATACCTGTTGCGGGTTTTAATTTTCATTACCAAACCCGCACCGCATATAAAAATAAATTACCAAACCCGCAATGGTACCCAACGGATTTTTTGCGGGTTTTTAAAATATTGAATTATTTTATGTTCTTAATAATATATATTTTTAATTAAATAATTTATTTTTAATTGCTAGCTGTAGTTTTCACATTTATTAACATTTGACATATACAACATGCAATGTATGTATATACAGTACATAGATAATATAATATATGAAAGACTCGGTACCATATGTTTATTTTTTCATATAAACATAATTAAAACGAGTTCTTTCTTTCATAATTATAATGATCTAAGTTTTCCAACTCAATCGACAATAAGCTAAAAAGTAATCACCAACCTTTGGTCATATTTTTATGCTAAGTGTAATGAAAGTGATGCTTACAAGGCTCAAGTGGTGTAAGTGTAATGAAGAAGCAGGAAAGCTACTGAAGTTGCAGCAAACACTAGCTTATTTTGCTTCTCCCGTTTCTGATCATGTGAACTTAATCAAAATTTTTGTATTCTAATTTTATTAACAAGTGTGATTAAAAAAAACAATAATAGTCATGCAAAAAATCTCCAGTTGGGCAGGTTGCGGGTTGCGGCTGAGTGGGAGTTTGGAACTGTGGATTAATGTTTTAGGTTTAGGTTTTGTTAGTTGTTTTTGTATGAAGGTTTTTTTATATTGTCCTAAAAATATTAATTAATAAAAAATAATATTACGGGTATGTGGATACCCGCAGCGGATACCCGCATTTTTTTCTTAAATACCAAACCCGCACCGCACCCGCAGCGGGTTTTGCTTTAAATTACCAAACCCGCACCGCACCCACTAATATATTTACCAAATTCTACCCATTGCGGGCGGGTTTTTGCGGGTTTGCGGGTTTGTGGGTAAAATTGCCATCCCTAGTTATGGCTCATGCCAAGGAAAGATTTGGGCCTAGGCCCACTTATTTATCTCGACCGAAAGAATATATTCATGCCAATCCAGGTTTGTGTTAGGATTTCGAGCACAATGAAGGATAACAATCATCAGAATCATGTGCTTTTGGAGCTTCTGCGTAGAGCATTTACGACAAAACAAAGCCACTTTTTATGGAGGTTCTTTGATGGATTGGGTTCTCTTTTTCTTGTCTGTTAAACAAAAAGAACCTGGAATAAGCTGTGACAGACTAACACTCAAAATTAGTTCCCGTTTTCTTCTATAAAATTCTCCAGGGCTAACATTGCCACTCAATTCTCCACATTACGTACCTAGTTACCGTTCACTCTCGCAAAATAATGGTAACATAATGCTCTGGTTTTTTTTTCCCCCATTTTCTGAACGTGCAAAATTTATTTGTTTTAAAGTGTTTCACAACTAATATACATGAATGGTGATACATGTAGAGCTATGAGACATGTGATGACGACCATGTCACTGTTGGACCATGGGGAGGCCAAAATGGAGCGAGATGGGACGATGGGGTTTTTAGCAGCGTAAGGCAAGTTGTGATCAGCTATGGAGCTGCAATTGATTCCATCCTAATTGAGTATGACAAGAAGGGCTGCTCTGTTTGGTCTGACAAGCATGGTGGCAGCAGTGGTTTCAAAATCCAGTACAATATTGGTGCATAAATTGTTTGAAGGTTTCCTTTTTTGTAAATCATGTTAAACTATTTCTTTAATTCCTTGCAGATAAAGTTTAATTATCCTGAAGAATTTCTGGTCTCAATTAGTGGGTACTATGGTAGTATCACTGATTACGGTCCAGATCTTGTTAGATCACTTGGTGTTTGAAAGCAATAAGAAAAAATATGGACCCTTTGGCCTTCAACAGGGAACCCATTTCTCATTTCCGATGAGTGGTGGGATGGTTGTTGGATTTCTTGGCAGAAGCAGTTGATCTCTGGAATCTATTGGAGTGCATTTAAAGCCTTTCTTGATACAAAATCCGCCTGATAACTTTAGCTTCACTGCACCGCAGAATTACGTAAGCAATGAAATTGCTGAGAAACCTAGAGGCTTCGGAATGGAGACTCTAAAAGATAATCAGGATAACATATATGTACTGAAGGACACGGCGGGGGATGATTTTAAAGTTCATCAACCTGAAATCTTGATTCACAAAAGCGGCTATTCTGGATCAACCATTCTTAGGGGAACTACCCTTGTTAAGTCTGTCACAATTCACACAAACAGAAGAATGTATGGAACATTTGGAGCTCGAGATGAACAGGGGATCATCTTTTCATCTGGCTCAAACAACTAGATTCCTGCTGGATCATCTGCAAGAAAAGGACTGTTTGATGATGGTGTTGCACCCCATGTCACAGAATATAAGCCACCTCTTCCTCGGCCTTTCAATGATTCATTCAACATCAATGACGGGAAAACTTATCGGACTTTCAATGATTCATTTACATGAATGACAGGAAAATTTCTCGGCCTTTGGATGATTCATTTAACATTCTCGACAGGAAAACTTATCAGGTATATGTTAATAATAGTTAGTGATATATGTGAAATTTGTTGTATAATAAGTACTATCAAACGAAATTAACAATCTTAATCATTCCAAAACCAGAACACAATAATGGAATCAAATATACACTAACATGCCAAATTTAACATAAACCATTAGACTTTAGAAAAATTTGGAAATGTAGAAGATGATAATTAACTTGGTCCAAGTCGAGTTGACTATGTACTTAAGAACTTATTAGCCCCGCCTCGGTGCTCTACGGATGGTTTTGTGGCTAACGTTCTCCCAGGATTACTTGAATTCTTATTGAAAAAGGGGGCACTCCTTTCACAAGATCTTGAACAAGGAAGAATGGTGGAAACTCTTTCTTGACTCTAAAATTATGACTCAAACGTATATGAATTTTCTTCTCCTAAATAATGAACATAATGCTCCTTTATATAGGCATGAAAATGAGTCTTTGAGGACACCCTTTGGTTTGGGGTGTAACACTCCTAAGGGTTATACCCATTCCTTATACCTTTTGGAACCTAGAGGTGTGTTCTTCCAATTTTAGAGGACATGTCCCTACATGTTTGTGCATTTCCCATAGAGCACTACTCAAGGACATGACCTTCTTTTATTCATGCTATATATTTAGAGAATTTACAATAAAATTTTCTATCCCGGAAATTTTAAAAGGATATAAAGAATAGAAAATGTTTAAAAGAATTAACGGAAATTTTAAAATTGGTGTTGGCAAAATTATGGATGGAAATTGTTACCAAAATTATGAAGGGACTCAACATAATTTCTTGAAGGACAGCCTTCTATTGATTATTATTATTCTAACAGTACATACTATATATTTATCGCACACTTATTGTAAAAATGAGCTCAAGTATATAATTGTAGGAGTTGTTTATTTAGTCACTGAAGACGTTTGTTGTTCAATACTGGATTTCTAAGTGACCATGTTCAATTTTATTATCTATCAAATAGATGTATCCATGTTGTGGTCCATGTGTGTCTCGGCTAAATATGAGGTTAGTTGGTGGTTTATTAATTCTTGGACACCCTCTTTTTATAAGTCGGTTTTTAACAAATAATATTAGAGCCAGCACATGTCTCCCAGTTGCAATCGTGCGGCGCAAGGGATGATATCAGTATTGCAATATTTGGTTGGGACTGGTTGGACTAGTGCAAACCAATTGCAATCGTGTGGCGTAGGCGGTGACACCAGTATTTGCAGTGTTCGACTGGGACTAGTTGTGTTAGTTCAAAATCTAGCCTACATGGACGCCAGGATTGCAGAGCGTAGTGAAATGTTGTGATTCATTTGCCCCACATTAACTAAGTATGAAATTAGTTATAAATTTATTAACCGTGAGGCACCATCTCTTTACAAATAGTTTTTAAGACGAGTTCTATCAATATATTCTTAACAATGCACCTCAGAATTTTAGTTGTTTAATGTATGTAACATCTACAAAATATGTGTGGCTTCAGGTTTTTCCAGGAATGGTGAAGGAACCAGCTTGGTTTAGTTCAGGACCCTGGGGTGGAAATGGAGGTAAGCTTTGGGACGATGGAATCTTCTCAGGAGTGAAGAAAATTTACTTGTTCAAAGGAGAAGCCATATATTCTATACAAATTGAATATGACAGAAATGGCCAATCTGTTATGTCAACTAGACATGGAGGAGGCATCGAAGGAAGCTCTCACTCGGTATAATTACTTATTACTAGTGCTTCACAGACTCAAATTTTCAATTCTGTTAACAGTGTTTATAATTCAATCATTATACAATTGCAGATTGCATTTCAGAATCCGAATGAAGTTCTTACCAGTTTCTGTGGCTATTATGACTCGCTTACCGGAGAAGAAGGTGCAAATGTTATAAAATCTCTGACGTTCTTCACGAATAAAGGAAAGTATGGTCCATTTGGAGAGGAATCTGGGAAATTCTTTACTTCCGGGAAGATTGAAGGAAAGATAGTTGGGTTCCATGGAAAGAGTGGCTGCTACCTAAATGCCATTGGAGTCCATATGCAAGTGCAGCAATATTGATCAATTTGGCACAATAACAAGGTTATACGAAATAAGGCAAAAAAAAAAAAAATGGAGAAATGTAATTTTAATGGTAATTGTCCAAGTATTTGCATCAGAGTTTTAGTCCTGGAATGAATATAAAGTATTTTGGCATTGATACAAGTGTTTATAGTTATAGATAGTGAAAAAGTTTTTTTTTTTTAAATCTATAAAGGTCGCATGTTCATGGAGTCTCTTCTGAAACAGCGTGTGGTATATCCCACCACACGAATCTAGAACAAGAAAATTCCCAGATCGACGTAGTTTTTTTCTTGCTAATTAATTAAACTAGTTTAAAATCCGCACGATGCGGGTATTTTTTTTTTATTTAATATGTTTGATTTGTGGTTTTCTCATTAATTTTTTATACGTTTATGGTTTTCTCAAATATAAGATCATAATATTTATAGAATAACCCAGTCGATCGATTATGTAAATATTAAATACATAATTTATGAGGTATGACATTTAACCCTCTGCATTCATTGAACCAAGAAATTGAACTTAGAAATGTATAAAAGTTATCTTAAAACCCTAAACACTCAATACATTAAATCAAAAAATACACAAAGTCTGTCTTTGTATGCTTAATTTCCGGATGCATTTGATAGAATCGGAATCAATCAAATCCCACATCAAAACGAAAGCTTTGAATCCCAAAAAAAATTATTAATTGATCAGGATTATAATACTTACAGCTTCTGTGATTGGTCTATACACATGGAAAAGCTGCTTCAAATCTTCACACCACAAAGAACACTAATTTGCAAAAATAAATAAAAATTAAAACTTTAATTAATAACCCAGGAAAAGTTATTAAAAATACTTTGATACAAAATCAAAAACGATTACTTTAAGATCGAGAAGCGAGGAAAAAGATTGTCCACGTGCGAGCTTGAAGGTGCCTAGTAGAATTCCAATCCCAACTCTCATTCCGTAAGAAAGAAGAAAGCTTCAGCAGAGGTCCAGGAATTGCCCTCAATAGTAATGGCTTCGGGCCAATAAATAAAACAAAATTAATCATAAAATAAAATTGAAGCAGAAATATGTACCCAATGACATTATTTGGCTGCCGAGCAATACCTCAATTGAACTATAAACATTTGAAAATCTAACATGCAAGAAACCCACAAGAAGGCTAGAAATTAAAAGGTTTTCTTAAGAGACAAAGACAACCCATCACCAAATATAATACAAATAAATTCAATACCAAGTGAAAATCGAAATTAATAAACAAATAATATGACCTGAGTTGCTTTATCACTTGAGACCACAAATCAAATACAGTAAACAAATTTCCTGATACAAAATGTCAAACAACAATAACACAATATTATATATCACACCTGTTAGAAATATTAGAAAATAACATTTAGGAAATGTTAATGGGGAATATGTGGTACACCCACGATGATAATATTTTTGGAGGGGTTAGAGGAAGTCATTAAGTTACCAAATACATGTGATTATATAGTAATCAAAATATCCAAATGCATGTGATTACATAGTAATCAATGCTTGCTTCCAAGTGCATGTGAGTGAATAGAAAGATATACATGTGATGATATATTAACTTGATTTCCCCCTATAAATATGAGTATTTGCTTATTGAGATAAACAATCAATTAAGTTTGATTAATGACATCTATACAAGAAGTAAAATATGCGACTGTGTTGTGAAAAACTTAGATTTATTTCAATATGTTTGTAAATAAATCTAGGACTAGTAATACATGTTTTGGTTAGATCATGAGTAGACAAATGGATTTGTTCCATGAAAATATTAGGGATGAAGTTTCCCTACATTGGTATCAGTAACTTTGTTAGTGACATATTCTCAAGATGGATTTTGATGACGCAACACTAAAAGTCTTCGACGTGCATTAACGAGACATTACAAAAAGATGTCGAAGCACATTGGTGGTGAAGAGCAATGAATGTGAAGACATGTGGCAAACGAAGAAATCTTGTATGGTCTTAGCTTAGGGCTCTCTTTGTAAAGTGAGTTGTTTATTTAAGTTTTTAAGCTCATAGAACATATGCACATTCATATAGATGCATTAGGCTCTTGTGCAAAATGTTTTAAACCTTCAAATCCTGACATTTTAGCACTGGGACCGGCATACCGGTGTCATTGCTCTGTTTTGAGCAAGCTTGCATGCTCGTAGAAATCGACATATCCCATACCAGTACTATACCGGTCTTCCATACCGATCTACCTCTATTTTGTATGTCGCGGAAACCGGCATAATTCATACCAGTCACATACCGGTCTACCATACCGGCCTACCTAAGGTTTATATGCTCACGGAAATCGGCATGTATCATACCAACGTTAATACCGGTATCTAAATCGGTGAGCCTTTATTTTGCAGGCTCTCGGCAACCGACACAGACCTTACCGGCCGGAATACTGGTCAGTAAACCAGTGTAACATTTATATTCTCAAACGGTAATATAACCGTTGTTTTTTCCGGACCGACATACCAGTGTCTGGAGACCGGCATACCTGTCTCAGACAGAGCTGTTGGGGACAATTTGCACTTTACTATAAATTAAGCCCTAAATTCATTTTTGCCACTCACTTGAACCTTTATATAATTTATACTAAGGCAAAAACAAAGAGTTTACTTCAACCTTCATCATCATACACTCTCATACATCAAGCTCACATACTACACCTTTATATTACTAGTAGTGAGCTTAGAACACTTGGGTAAGCAACTCACATCTTGAATCTTCATTATCTTTGTGAGTGCCCAAGTGATATTGTAAAATCTTCATAATCAAACACTTGTGATTTGTAAGAGGTTTGTGAGTGAACCTATTGAGAAAACTCATTGTAAGAGGTTTGTGAGTGAACCTAGTAGACAAAACTCATTGTAAGAGGTTTGGAGTGAACCTAGTGGGTAAAACTCTTAGTTGCGGGTGAGCCACAAAAAACTCTTCGAAATTTATGGTCTCAACTTAGTGGAAATCTTCAAGAGCGGCTTGGGGGAGTGGACATAGGCATTATTGGCCGAACCACTATAAATCACAAGTGTTATTTTCTCTATCCCTAAACTCTTTACTTATTGCAAGTTTTATTTCATATATGCTTATTGTTTAGAAACTTACTTTTAGGTGATATATTGTAATTGAGAAAATTAACCTAAGCTTAATAGGTAAAACTACAAGCTTTGTAGCATAAAATTGGCAAAGATTTTTATTTTCGCATATTTAGGCCACCCTCTCTCTTGGGTATATAGAGTTGTACTTGTTGTGTGCTTGTAGGTAATTTCAATTGGTATCAGAGCATGTTTTCTCAACAAAGACTTAACCGTCCGAGAATATATCATAGCCTCTACAAGCAACTCATCAAATCTTACCGAAGGATTTTCAACCATTGGACCTCTCTTCTAAATCGGAACCGACTATAATTATTGGAAGATGATGATGTTGAACTGCCTTTTTGTCGTTGATGTGCAATAATTCAAAGTGATCACACAAGGTAAAAAAATGCCAATGATGAAGGATATCAATGGTGTAGAGATTCATAAGCCATATTCCGAATGGACCGATGAGGAATACATGCAAGCCTCCTTAAATGTTAAGGCACTCAACCATCTACTTTATGCAATTGATCGGAGTCAAATAAACAAGCTTCCAGAGTTTGGAAATGCATATGAATTATGGAAGTTTTTGGAAATGGTCAATGAGGGCACGAGCTAAGTGAATGAGTCAAAAATCAACCGGTTCATGTTCGGGTTAGATAGCTTCAAAATGGAAGCCGGTAAAGAAATTGAGCAAATGATTTCGAGGTTTACAATGATTGTAAATCAACTTAGCGCTCTAGGAAAAAATATTGACCTTAGCGATCAAGTGAAGAAAATTCTCAGGTCACTCTCTAAGGAATATAGAAGTTGTACTTCCTTCATCAAAGAAGCAAACAATATGAACACTTTGAAGTTCAATGACTTGGTGGGAAAATTGTTGGAATATGAGATGGATAAAAGGAAGAAGATGAGAGCAAAATGAGAAAGAATCTAGCTTTAAAAGCAAGAAGAGGATATGATGATAGCTCTAGTGATAAAGAAGAAGATAATGATGAGTTGGCACATATGACCAATAAGTTCAAGAAGTTTCTCAAATCCAAAAAATGTAAAGAGAAATCTTAGATGAATAAAAAGAAAGAAGAAAGTGGGCCGCGAAAGCACAAGAAAAACAAGATCATTTGTTATGAGTGTGAAAAGTCGGGTCATGTAGTTGTTGATTGCCCTGTGAAAAGATTCAAAGGAAAATTCAAGAAAAAAACAATGAAGGCAACTTGGAGTGATTGTGACTCTAGCTCATCCGAAGAGGAAATTGAAGATAGAACAAATCTCGCTTTTATGGCTATTGATGATCTAGAGGAAAACAATGAAGAAATGGTACATGAATCTCTTGAATATAATGAATTGCTTGATGCTTTTAATGAATTACATGAGTTATGTGAATTGCTTAAGAAGAAGCATAAATTGATTAAAAATAAGCATTCATTACTATTAAATGATCATGCATTAATTATTGAGAAAAATGAAATGCATGAAAAAGAAATCGCATGGTTAAACGATGAAAAGGTAAAACTTGAAAAGAGCATATCTAGCATGCCATCTACCTCAAATACATTTGATTGTGAATCTACTATGAATGAAAATATTGCATTGAATAAAAAGTTTATAGATTTGCATAATATTGTAGCAAAATTCACTTTAGGAGAGAAAAACTTCAATATATTAATTGGATCCCAAAAATATGCTTTTAAAAAGGAAGGATTAGGATATAGGTCTTACATCAAAAGAAATTTTTTGAAGAATTATTATGTAAAGGCAACAAATTCTCATGTAAATGTTACTTTTAATGAAAATATCACATATCATGCATGCAATAAGAAAAGACACAAAATATTCGAGTGCATGAACAAGAATGTGAATGTAAATGCATGAATTCCCCAAGGAATCAAAATTAACCCCCATAGACCCCAGAAAGTCTGGGTATCAAAAAGCACTTAAATGATTATGTAGGGGGAGCTTTGAGAATGATCAATCAATGAGAAATACAAATTCATTCCAAAGACTCAACAAAAATGGGGAGCTCAAAAAGAAAAGAATGTCAAATGCAATCCTAAAAAATGAATGAACTTGGATAATTGGTGGATTTGTCACTTGATAACAACATTAATAGGTAAAATCCGTGTTTACGAAAATATTGGTACCGTTTCCTCCAATTTGTATGCTTATTTCAATAAATATGAATTGATCTTAATTTTGAAGCATCTTATTTCAATAAATGTGAATTGATCTTAATTTTGAAGCATTTTATTTCAATAAATATGAATTGATCTTAATTTTGAAGCATACTAGAAATCAAACATTATTGCATTAAATGAATGATATATGTTTTGATTGCCTATTCATAAGTACTGAGTATTATTATGCATGATGTACCTCATTTGATATAAATTATTTTTTTCGAGTGCTAATGAATCTTAATAAGTCAATAAATATCTTGTCCGACTCATTAAAAACGCTCAAAAATTATTTTTGGGGCCATTTTATCGATAAATCGCTGAGATTTTCCTTCACAACCCTTCTGAGACCTGAACATCGATCTCACTTAACGTTTACCGGTGTGGCCTAGGGCTTACCAGTCTGCGATACCGACATACCGGTAAGTATATCGGTCTCTGGGATTTAAAACGCCATACGTGATTTTCTTCTCATTTTCGACTTCATCTCTCTCAAAATCACTCAAAACTCTCTGAAATTCGGTCATTCCTCCTCCAATCCATTCCTAAGGTAAATTCATCCTCGCTCAAATCCTTTTTGGTTATTAGTTTGCCTTATTACTCATTAAAGTCTAAGAATCACATCTTTTTGGTTTAGAAACCCTAGGTTTTAAAAATTCTAGATTCGAATTTTTAGGGTGTTTTTTGTTCAATTTTATTCTTTAAAATTACTCTAAGACGTATTTAGAGTTGAAAAACCCCCAAAAGTCTTCATTTCTTGCAAAATGAATATTTTTTTGCATAGTATTCTAATCCACCATGATAAATCTATTTTATCATATAAACATTTTGTTTATGTAATTTAATGAATATTTTTGTGATATTTATTTTTTCCAATGTAACTTTGTGTTTTTCATTGTGATGATTTTTTCTTGTATTTGTTATAGAAAAATCATGTCGATTGTTCAAAGAACTGCAAGAAGGGCTATGACATCCGCACACCGTGAAAGATTAAAAGGCATGTTGTTAGAAATAGATAGATATCGAATGAGTGAAGGCTATAATATGATTTAACATATCATCACTTTCAATAACATGTTACAAGAGTCGATATAAGAAGGTAATTGGATAGGACAACCAAATAGACTTAGAATGCTACAAAACACTCTTACTATGATATGAAAAATATGACTTACTGATATTTGGGAATCAATAACTCATACAGAAGAACTACGTGCTCAGTATAATAAAGCTATCGAGAGGTTGGCAATTGAGTATCTCAGACATAAAGTGAAAAACATGATTTTTCCTTTGATATCTTGAAATTGTTGCAATGATCCTAAGTTTGTTATAGGATTTCCATGGTTGTCCAGTATCCTACGATATTTATGAGTTGGGACGCTAACACCGGAAAAGTTCTAAGTGTTACTTCAACCTTCATTAGTTTTTCCTATAACAAAACTATGTTAATATTACTATGTGTAATTATTTTTATTTCACGGCATGTAAATATTGCTTTCAAATTTTTATGAATGGATGTTTTATGTTGAATTTAATTTATGTAATTAAATCAAGGAGTGTCGTGTACATTAATTGTCACATGATTAAAAGTTCTAAAAATTTATGTAATTTTTTAGAAGATGATTTTACATGATTGATTATGTTGATAATATTTTAACATTGGGTCATTCGATGATGATTGGACACATAATGACCTTTTGACTCTAACCCCATTGGAAAATTTTTATTAAACATAATTTGTTTCATGGCAAAATAAAACAAAGTATTAATAATTGTGTATGAATACCTGTAGAAAATTTTGTATTTTTTGAAATGGCTTCCGCAACAAAAAATATTATCGCTGAACTCAACAAGGGTGAGAAACTGGATGACGATAATTATAAAATTTGGAGTATGAAAATTCAATATGTGCTAGAGGAATAAGAAGTTCTTGAAACCTTGAAAATAAGCATGGATGAACCTGAACATGGCACCACGGCCTAACACAAGCGAGATCGAGAGGCCTTTGAGGCCTGAAAGAAAAAGAATTACATTGCCTGCTTTACCTTGCTAAGTAGTATGGATAATGACCTCATGAAAGAGTTCAGGAAGTATGACATGGCTAGGGACATATGGTCCACACTAGCAGAAACGTTTGGTAGTACATCGATAACTAAACTTAGGTCACTCACAATCAAGTTTGACACATACAAGAAACGCTTTGAGTTCACTATGTCAAAGCACTTGAGGCAAATATCAAACATAATTACTGAAATGGTAGATTGGTCATGTTCTTACAGATGAACAGAAAGTCCAAGCGGTCATTCGTTCTCTTCCAAATAGCTGGGAGCATATGAAGATGTATTTGACCCACAATGAGAGCATCAAAACTTTTGATGATGCTAAACGCCACATAGAATTAGAGAGCGGTGTAGACACTGCATTTTTTACATAATGTCCAATGATGAGCCTCGTATGGAGGCACTACCTGATAAGTCGCGGAAGTCGCGGGAAACGGACGCCATAAAGGAAAATTCTAAAATTAATAGCTCGTCAAATTTAAATTCGCTAGTTAGTCGCAGGTTCGCCTAGTCAATTCCTGTTTCAAACTTTAATCTTGGCCCAAAACCCCCGCACCTATCCAAAGCTCATACGCACCCATCCAAAACCCTAACATAACCAAGAAACCCTAACCCTAGCTCACCACTATATAAACACCACTTAAAACAAACCCTAATCCTCTCCCTTGGCTCTCACACTCACGGCCACAACCAAAACCCTAGACAGACTCATTTTCTACCTCTCGCATCCCTCTGTCTCTCTTGGACCGATTCCATAAAAAAAAAACCAATAACCCAGAAACCCTAGCTCTCGGCCTCCTTCCCCCGACACAACCCTAGCACGCCTCCATCCCTCATCTCTCTCGGCGATTGACCACGCCACAAACAAAACAAACCCTTAAACCCAACGAACCACCCCTTCGCCGACCGAGCAACAAACAAATCACACGGCAACAGCCCTTTACGAAACGCAACCCTCCTTCACTGCCTCACAAACCCAAAGCACAAAGACAACTCTCGGCACCCACACGGATCGACGAACAACCCCCTAAAGATCGACACCCTGACCAACAACAGAGGATACACGTCCTAGCCCCTCTCACTCACGCCACTGGCTCTCGGAAAAACAGATAAGGCAAGACACATAGCCACTGCTCATTCAACAGACTACTCATGACTTCCATCCTCAATGAACCCTAGCCAACCGACTCACTCACCTAACAACACCTAATGCTAGACAACTTACGCATGGCCACGTGAAACACACCAAATAACTCTTCATGCCCACGTTCAACAAGCAGCCAAGCCCTCACGTCTATTCTTCAACCTAGCCAACACACCACCATCCCACTGCCACAAACAAAACCCCACGAAGCCAAAAAATAACATGATAGGCCAACACCAAAAAACCCTAAAGCAGCCCCACCAAAGAAACAAATAAAGACCAAGTCAATGTGAATAGCAAACCAACAAGAAGACACGTGAATAAACCTTTAACTAAAACACAAACCCTTCAGCGCATGCAACATTCACGTGGAATCGGGCCAGAAATGCATGCAGCTTCCACGTGAAACCAGCACCTTCCACGTGAAACCAACTGCCCCCAAATCAGTCCCTAACCAAACAACCAACCTTAAACAGTCCCTAAACAGCAGCAAAGCAGTGAACAAAATCATCCCAAAAATAGTCCCCACACTCACCAAGAATAACCCCTGAAAACAGCCCCAAATACAACCAAAACAGTCCAGAGAAAACAGCGAGCAAAACAGTGAAATAGCGGGTGAAAATAGAGAAAATAGCGAGTGGAAACAGTAAGTGATAACAGAGAAAACGGCGAGAGGAAATAGCGAACCAGTGAAAACAGCGGAAACATTAACCCTTCCGACAACGTCCCAACGCACTCCTGAGAAGCGACTTAAAAGGTAAGACCTGAGGCCACCCTTTATTATATTTTAGTTTGTCGTCCTGGAAATGGCATGCTTGGTTGGACGTGGAATACGTCCAACCGAGTATGCGAAGTCCTACATTGAAAACGGCCAAATTCTTTGGTCACATATTTATTATTCCGTATTTTTTTTTCGTATTATTAGTCTTTTATTATTTCACATTTAATTTACGTTTATTGTTGTTTTATTATTCCGCATTTGTTTTGTGTTATTTATCTTCCTTGTTATTTCGCATATTTGTCTCTTCGGTTATTTATTGTTATATGCATCATCATATTCTATGTATGTCAACATTGGGTTAATGATTGCGTTTTGTTAATGATTGCGTGTTATCCCTTGTGGTATATCGGATGGAAAACCATACATAAATTCTGTAGCCGAATCCGAATGGACAATAGTGCGGTCTGTACATGGGATACAACTCCACATACCGCTTGAGAAACACTCATGCATGTGTTTATGTCATTATAGATGCCATTTTTATAATCTCGTTCGAACGCGTTCCCGAACGCCACACGAACGTATGCATTCTGCCCCACTCCATTCGAACGCGTTTACGAACGCTACACCAACGTATGCATTTTGCCTCACTCCGTTCGAACACGTTTCCGAACGCTACTCGAACACATACATTCGGCCTTATCCCGTTCGAAAGCGTTTCCGAACGCTGCACGAACGCGTGCATTCTGCCTTACTCCGTTCGAATGTGTTTACGAATGCTACACAAACGCGCACACACTGGACAGATTCTTTCCTCATGTTTTATGCATGCTTGGCTCTTTGGTCATTCATTTCTGCCTCGCGTGCTTAAGTATCTGTCGCTATTGTTAACGCTTCTATTGTCATTGCCGCACTTCTCTGATTAACATGTTTTTTAGAATTATGCATTTGCTTTCACTTACATTTATGTTTATGGGTGTGCAAACTTGTATGTCATTTGAATTATCTTGTATGCGTTGCATAAGACTTTGTTATATTATTGCATAAATCCGTTGATTACAATTGGCATAAGTAAGGGACCATTCTGAACCCAACGGTTTGAGGTTTTCCCTTGCGATGGGCGAGTGCGGCCTTAAATCATTTCCCAGTTCACGCTGGGTGGCGACTCCATTTATTTCTCCAGTTTAGTCCCCCCCGGGCTACTCCGTACTCCCGACCGGGCCGCGATCTCGGGACAACGTCACCGATTTCTGTGTTCTACAAGCGGCCCAATCTCGGCCGTTAAGTCAAATACTGAAGTGTATATGACAGAAACCAGCAAACTTGAAGAAAGAAAATTTCATGGTGGTGGGTTCCAGTTCGGAAAAGAATAATATTCTTCCAAGTCAAGAAAGAAATAAAAAATTAACCAACATTAGAAAGGAAAACGTCATACCAAAAAGAAAAATATGGCAAATATTAAACGTTTTAACTGTGGTAAAAAAGGTAATTCTGCTCGTGACTGCACCGAGCCTAAAACTGTGAATACCTTTA
>SKCR01051174.1:0-120245 GCA_019454045.1 Zanthoxylum bungeanum | reverse complement strand
TCATATACACCTACCCTGATGCGGCCTGATGAGTGGTATTTATACCACTATTTCCCCCACTCATTGACCTAATGTTTTGTATTGTTTCTCGAGTTTTATGAACGTTTTGAGTGGTTTGTTGTTATTTTGCAGATAAATAAAGTTTGGACAGCACTGGAGGCAATTTGGGGCAAACTGGACAAAAACGCACTAACTGCAAATTTCAGTCTTCAGCGCGTCGCGACGCTGTAGCCGTGCGCGCCGCGACGCCCAGCGTGCACCGAAGTTGCTAAAATGCGCCCTGGTCAACGGGTCACAAGTTGAAAAGTTTGACTTTGCTAACATGCGCCTGACACGTGTCACCATCACAACGGAGATGCTAACGTGCTCCGTGCCACGTGTCAAGATCTCATTGCTCGGACGGCCACCGCCATTACGTGTCATGCCACGTGTCGCCACATCAGCGTCCACATCAGCAGCCACGTCAGCAAGTCAACCGAGTCACGAGCCACGTCATCATCAGCCATCACAGCGCGCCACGTGTCAAGCTCTCATTCGTCCGACGGCCGCCGCCCCACGTGTCATGCCACGTGTCGCCACATCATCACGATGACGTAAGCAATGACGTCATGAACAGTAGACACGTCAGCATGACGTAAGCGATGACGTCATGAACAGTGCCAAGTCAACGGGTCAAATCTGAGTCAACAACCAGCGCGTGACACGTCACTGTAGCGCGCGGCGCGACGCTCGCCCAGAGTCGCGACGCGCGCACCTTATCCGCGCCTATAAATAGAGGGCGAGATTTCAGTTTTTGTGTACCATTTCCTCTCCCAAATCTTATGTAATTAGGGAGTTTCTCCCGCTCTCTCTAAGCTCTTTTTATTTAGTTTTGTAATTTTCAACCAAGTTCTGTAATAATAATATTTTACTTTCTTTATTTTACAGTTTTTTTACTACTTATAGGGAGGAGGTAACTTCCTTTTGTTAAGGTAAAAGGTAATTCTTTTACTATTACTTTTTAGATACTTCTCCCATAATTATAATATTCAAGTTTTAATTTAATTAATCAGGATACCGCCAGATTGGTCGGTGATTATTAAATTTAATTCCGCCTTATATGGCTGGTTGTTTTTAAATGATTTCCGCCTATATGGCTGGTTTATTTTCATTTCCGCCTATATGGCTGGTTTAATTTCAGTTCGCCTTTATGCTGGTATTTTCATTCCCCTATATGGCTGGTTATTTTGATATTCCGCCTTTATGGCTGGTTATTTCTAAATGATTCCGCCTTATGGCTGGTTGTTTTTAAATTAATTAAATCAAAATACCGCCTATATGGCTGGATGAAAATACTTTGCAAAATTTATATTATATTATGGGAGAAATCTAATTAGTATATAGTAGAATAATTCCTTTTTACCTTAGCAATTTTTTTTATTTCATTTTCAGCAGTTGTATTTACTTTATGTAATTTTATTTTAAGTCTTTTAAGTTTTTAGCCCTAGTCATGTGTCGTAGCTAAATTAGTTATCTAGGGTTGTGAGATTTCAATTCAACTGGTTTATAAGGGTTAAAATTATAGTTTGGATAATTTATAGATTTATTTATTGAGTCTTAATCTTAAAGCTTTTTAATTAACTGGCCATTAATTAAATTGATTAGGTAAACTTAAAATGAACTAGACATAGGGATTTTAAGTTTAAGACCTTAGACTAATAGCCCACGATCTTCCTTGAGGATAGATAACCCTTTTAATAGATTTCCTTACAGGATAGGAATATACCTGTTAGGCGGGGTTAGCCATAATTGGAACTTGAACTTAATGAATCTAGGTAATTGGTTGACATAGGAATATGGATCAATTAAATTATACTAGATATTGTAATTGACCATCGGAAGAGGCTTTACATAAGTTAGTGTTCCAGGTTAATAAATTGATATATTACCCAAATATAAGATCCTTTTAAATTATTTAATTTGTGAATTCTCCATAAATCTGACTAAAATGAATCTTCATATGTTCAGTTGACAGGTATTATGAACTTACAAGGAACATACAGTCATGAGCTAAAATTGAAAAGTTTGTAATATTTCGTGCTATAGTTTAATTGGAGAAGCATCTCTAAATAGTGATGATGTAGTAAAAAAAAAAAAAAAAAAAAAAAAAAAAAAAAAAAAAAAAAAAAAAACGTCCGAGATCCGAGTTATTAAGTCTGTAAAGGTGTTTTAACACCTAGTGCCCTAAAACCAACTGGTGGTTGGGAGTCACTGGCCCAAAGCTCGCTACATGGATCGAAGATGTTGCAAAAATATATATATCTGAAGTCTGAGTAATTAAGTTCGTAGGGGTGTCTTAACACCTGGTGCCCTAAAGCCAACTGTTTGGGAGCCACCGACCCAAAGCGCTACATAGACGGAAGGTATTGTATATAAATAAAAAATAGAAAAAAAAATCAAAGAAAAAATCAGAAAAATCAAAAAAAATTATTCCATTGCTACAAAAAAGGTGTGAAATCTGATAGAACTTTAGGACAAAAATATTACTCTCTTATCAACTGCACTTATGACTGTTGTGGGCAAAAATGAATTGATTAATATTCTGTTGGCTGTGTATATGAAGAATGGTAAAAATAATCGGAGAATTTACTTATTCGGTAATTTAGAAAGAAACAAAACAACTAGTAACTTGGAGTAGAATTTTCACCTGATTAGTCACTTACTTTCTTTATTTTTTTCTCTTGTCTTTTTGCTTTTGTGTGCATTAGTTTTAACTAACTTTTACTTTTATAAAATGTTTGTGGGTATCATTGCTGTAAACCCTCACGAGACTACAACTCGTCCACTAGGGAACATAGGGTTTTAAAGGCTTGTTGCAAACGCTAAATGCAACCGTGATCCCTACGAAAGTGGCTTAGTTAAAGTTTATTTTCTTGTTATTTTTGTTTTGCTCGAGGACTAGCAAAATGTTAGGTTTGGGGGTGTGATGAGTGGTATTATACCACTATTTCCCACTCATTTGACCTAATGTTTTGTATTGTTTCTCGAGTTTTATGAACTTTTGATGTGTTTTGTTGTTATTTTGCAGATAAATAAAGTTTGGACAGCACTGGAGGCAATTTGGGGCAAAACTGGACAAAAACGCACTAACTGCAAAATTTCAGTCTTCAGCGCGTCGCGACGCTGGAGCCTTGCGCGCCGCGACGCCCAGCGTGCACCGAACGTTGCTAAAATGCGCCCTGGTCAACGGGTCAACAAGTTGAAAAGTTTGGACTTTGCTAACATGCGCCTGACACGTGTCACCATCACAACGGAGATGTTAACGGCTCCGTGCCACGTGTCAAGATCTCATTGCTCGGACGGCCACCGCCATTACGTGTCATGCCACGTGTCGCCACATCAGCGTCCACATCAGCAGCCACGTCAGCAAGTCAACCGAGTCAACGAGCCACGTCATCATCAGCCAATCACAGCGCGCCACGTGTCAAGCTCTCATTCGTCCGACGGGCCGCCGCCCCACGTGTCATGCCACGTGTCGCCAACATCATCACGATGACGTAAGCAATGACGTCATGAACAGTAGACACGTCAGCATGACGTAAGCGATGACGTCATGAACAGTGCCAATTCAACGGGTCAAATCTGAAGTCAACCAACCAGCGCGTGACACGTGTCACGTAGCGCGCGGCGCGACGCTCGCCCAGCGTCGCGACGCGCGCACCTTATCCGCGCCTATAAATAGAGGGCGAGATTTCAGTTTTTGGTGTACCATTTCCTCTCCCAAATCTTATGTAATTAGGGAGTTTCTCTCTCTCTAAGCTCTTTTTATTGAGTTTTTGTAATTTTCACCCAAGTTCTGTAATAATAATATTTTACTTTCTTATTTTACAGTTTTTACTACTATTATGAGGAGGTAACTTCCTTTTGTTAAGGTAAAAGGTAATTCTTTTACTATTACTTTTTAGATACTTCTCCCATAATTATAATATATTCAAGTTTTAAATTTAATTAATCAGGATACCGCCAGATTGGTCGGTGATTAATTAAATTTAAATTCCGCCTTTATGGCTGGTTGTTTTTAAATGATTTCCGCCTATATGGCTGGTTTATTTTCATTTCCGCCTATATGGCTGGTTTAATTTCAGTTCCGCCTTTATGGCTGGTTTATTTTCATTCCGCCTATATGGCTGGTTATTTTGATATTCCGCCTTTATGGCTGGTTATTCCATTGCTACAAAAAAGGTGTGAAATCTGATAGAACTTTAGGACAAAAATATTACTCTCTTATCAACTGCACTTATGACTGTTGTGGGCAAAAAATGATTGATTAATATTCTGTTGGCTGTGTATAGAAGAATGGTAAAAATAATCGGAGAATTTACTTATTCGGTAATTTAGAAAGAAGAAACAAAACAACTAGTAACTTGGAGTAGAATTTTCACCTGATTAGTCACTTACTTTCTTTATTCTCTTTTCTCTTGTCTTTTTGCTTTTGTGTGCATTAGTTTTAACTAACTTTTTCTTTTATAAAATGTTTGTGGGTATCATTGCTGTAAACCCTCACGAGACTACAACTCGTCCACTAGGGACACCTAGGGGTTTAAAGGCTTGTTGCAAACGCTAAATGCAACCGTGGATCCCTACGAAAGTGGCTTAGTTAAAGTTTATTTTCTTGTTATTTTCTGTTTTGCTCGAGGACTAGCAAAATGTTAGGTTTGGGGGTGTGATGAGTGGTATTTATACACTATTTCCCACTCATTTGACCTAATGTTTTGTATTGTTTTCTCGAGTTTTATGAACGTTTTTGTTTTGTGTGTTTTGTTGTTATTTGCAGATAAATAAAGTTTGGACAGCACTGGAGGCAATTTGGGGCAAAACTGGAACAAAACCGCCCTAACTGCAAAATTTCAGTCTTCAGCGCGTCGCGACGCTGGAGCCTTGCGCGCCGCGACGCCCAGCGTGCACCGAGTTGCTAAAATGCGCCCTGGTCAACGGGTCAACAAGTTGAAAAGTTTGACTTTGCTAACATGCGCCTGACACGTGTCACCATCACAACGGAGATGCTAACGTGCTCCGTGCCACGTGTCAAGATCTCATTGCTCGGACGGCCACCGCCATTACGTGTCATGCCACGTGTCGCCACATCAGCGTCCACATCAGCAGCCACGTCAGCAAGTCAACCGAGTCAACGAGCCACGTCATCATCAGCCAATCACAGCGCGCCACGTGTCAAGCTCTCATTCGTCCGACGGCCGCCGCCCCACGTGTCATGCCACGTGTCGCCACATCATCACGATGACGTAAGCAATGACGTCATGAACAGTAGACACGTCAGCATGACGTAAGCGATGACGTCATGAACAGTGCCAAGTCAACGGGTCAAATCTGAGTCAACCAACCAGCGCGTGACACGTGTCACTGTAGCGCGCGGCGCGACGCTCGCCCAGAGTCGCGACGCGCGCACCTTATCCGCGCCTATAAATAGAGGGCGAGATTTCAGTTTTTGGTGTACCATTTCCTCTCCCAAATCTATGTAATTAGGGAGTTTCTCTCTCTCTAAGCTCTTTTTATTTAGTTTTTGTAATTTTCAACCAAGTTCTGTAATAATAATATTTTACTTTCTTTATTTTACAGTTTTTACTACTTATTATGAGGAGGTAACTTCCTTTGTTAGGTAAAAGGTAATTCTTTTACTATACTTTTAGATACTTCTCCCATAATTATAATATATTCAAGTTTTAAATTTAATTAATCAGGATACCGCCAGATTGGTCGGTGATTAATTAAATTTAAATTCCGCCTTTATGGCTGGTTGTTTTTAAATGATTTCCGCCTATATGGCTGGTTTATTTTCATTTCCGCCTATATGGCTGGTTTAATTTCAGTTCCGCCTTTATGGCTGGTTTATTTTCATTCCGCCTATATGGCTGGTTATTTTGATATTCCGCCTTTATGGCTGGTTATTTCTAAATGATTCCGCCTTTATGGCTGGTTGTTTTTAAATTAATTAAATCAAAATACCGCCTATATGGCTGGATGAAAATACTTTGCAAAATTTATATTATATTATGGGAGAAATCTAATTAGTATATAGTAGAAGTAATTCCTTTTTACCTTAGCAATTTTATTTTATTTCATTTTCAGCAGTTATTTACTTTATGTAATTTTATTTTAAGTCTTTTAAGTTTTTAGCCCTAGTCATGTGTCGTAGCTAAATTAGTTATCTAGGGTTGTGATGAATTTCAATTCAACTGGTTTATAAGGGTTAAATTATAGTTTGGATAATTTATAGATTTATTTATTGAGTCTTAATCTTAAAGCTTTTTAATTAACTGGCCATTAATTAAATTGATTAGGTAAACTTAAAATGAACTAGACATAGGGATTTTAAGTTTAAGACCTTAGACTCAATAGCCCACGATCTTCCTTGAGGATAGATAACCATTTTAATAGATTTCCTTACAGGATAGGAATATACCTGTTATGCGGGGGTAGCCATAATTGGAACTTGAACTTAATGAATCTAGGTAATTTGGTTGACATAGGAATATGGATCAATTAAATTATACTAGATATTTGTAATTGACCATCGGAAGGGCTTTTACATAAGTTAGTGTTCCAGGTTAATAAATTGATATATTACCCAAATATAAGATAACTACTTCATCTTTTAAATAATATTGAAATAAATCACAACCCTGGATAGTTTTATATTGAATTTCTTTAAAATCTACTCTAGCATTTTATTATTTGTCTTTAAATTTAGAATCGTCGCTATTCCAAATCAAAAAACTTGTTAGATACTGGTAATTATTTGGCCCAATAAATTGATAACAAAAAGGTTTAAGTCCTCGTGGGATCGATACTTTTTATACTACTTGAACGATACGTACGCTTGCGTTATACGTGTGTGTTTACGCCGGTCACGGCCTCCCATAGACACGCAGACATTACTACCAATGGGATTCCGCGGGGTCTATCCAGAGCGAAGCTGTTTTCCGTACCATCGGAAAAACACAACCTCCTATCGCACTTGCATAAGTATACCAATACTTAAATATATGAGAACTATGCCGTTGTGCCCTCAAACGTGCACAAGCGCAATACTAGTCTATTCCGCATTATCGATGTCCGATCTCGATAATATTCCGACTAGGGATATTTAATGATTAAACCTTTATGGATTGATACTGTCTCATATCATCTCAATCCGGTATTAATCATATGGACTTTCGCCATTTATATATCAAAGTAAATAATATTACAAAACGGCAAAAGGCAATTTCATTATCACATAGTTAATTTTGTACAATAATACAATATCATTTAAAAACAGTGACGCTATGGGACATAATGTCTAACAAAATGAACAATCCACCACCCAGATTCCAACAACAGAACAAAGGCCAGGAATATGAAAAGAAACCATAAATAAAAGATTTGCTTATAGAGATGTTCAAAAAGTAAGAAGCCAAATATGATGCTATGTTTCAAGCCCAAGTAGCATTGAATCAAAGCCAAACTGCTTATATAAAGGCATTATAAAATCAATTGGGACAACTAGCCAATGCTCAGAGTTACAGACCGCAAGGTACCTTTCCTAGCAACACAGAACCAAATCCAAGGAACAGAGGGAAGGAGCATTGTCAAGCCATCACTTTGAAAAGCGGCACTGAGATCAACAAAGATGTTGGAATCAACAAAGATATTAGAAACGTATTGCTTAAGTATTTTCCATTACGGTCTTACCGTGACAGTTTAATACTTTAGCCGATCTGTTTGTCTATTTCGTGTCGAAATAATAAAAGTTTCCGATTTGTGTTTCAAAAGAGACACATAACCATAACGCGATGCCACATTCGTAAAGGTCACTAAATATTCATATCCACCTCTAGTCTAGCTAGACATGGGCCCACTTGCTTCACTATGAACTAGGGCTAACATATCGGTGGCATTTACACTTTTACCAAGTAAAGGTGTTATAGGCACTTTGCCTAATAAACTAGATTCGTAGACTTTATTTGAATTGAATCAAATTTATCCTAGTACCCACTCTTCGAAAGTGTGGATATACGAGTCTTGTTTGCTTGTGTCTCAGACAACAATACCACAAATTAGTTTCTTCTGATCAAATCAGTTCGAGCAATTTGTTTGTCATGTTGTACGTTTGAGATTTATTTATATTCAAAATATAAATTCAGTTATTCACATCTAATGTGTTTATCTCAATATCATCTTTATATAATGAAACACTTTAGTGTTCTAGAATATAAAGGTATATCCGTAACGGATAAATACTGATATAAAGATAATATTTATAGTCAAACTAGTTACATTGTAACAGTTTCCTAATTTAAGTACGTACCCGAGGGTAGTTCCTAAACTTAGGAATCTACGGTTAAAACAACGACTTTCGTCCCGTTTCCGTTTTGCAGATAAATCTCAATAGATGTCAGTATCCTGCTCATAGCAGATTCTGAACATCAATACATATTTATGTATCACAGTAAGTATTTAAAATCTAATTGTAATACTAGTATTTTACATATTTATGACAAACATATTTGAAGTCAGAGCCTTGCCTCGTCTTCAATTCCTTCATGTCTTCCTTGTCCAAACGGCAGTCACGCTTCCGCGATCCCGTTTGCCACAATTTTAGGCAGACATTTTGGGATATGTCATTTATCTTCCCAGAAGATTATAATGATTTTGCCTTTGCCCTTTTCCACATTCCAGAAGCCTTTGGCCTAGCCTCGGGTTTCTAGAATATCGAAGTAAGGTGCGACTAGCGCTACTTGTCTTATTGTAAATTTTGACTTTGTCTCATTGAGAATAGTCATTAACTCTCCAAGAATTATTATTGCAATTTTACTTGTAAAATCTAAGTATAGATTTATGAAGATCCTTTAATTTCAGTATCATACTATAAGGATCTAATCCTTAGTTCTGATCAAGAAATTAATGAGTCTACTACGACAAGCTTAATAGATTCAGCACTAAAGTTATCATCACATGAATCTTCCAAAGATCATGCTCTACTATTTGCTTAACTTCGGGCTTAGGCATAATATGTTATTTTATCAAATAAAATAACTTATTAATTTCCAGGACCATCCTGAAACTTTATTCCCAATTTGAAAATTAAACCATTTAAATACATTTTCCTTAGGATTATGTTTTAAATGTCAATCTTTCAATTTTATCTTGATTCTAATAGTCCAACTATTTATTCAATGATTTTGGTACTATTTATTATAATGATTACTATAATCCAATTATATAATCAATTATAATTGAATTGTTTGAATACAGTCCAACTGTTAATTAAAACAACATTAAATATTAGTCCAACTAATAAATAATTTATTTGACGAATGATATTTGTTTGAGCGCGTATGGCAAGTAATTAAATGAATATTGCAAATTCGATTCTTTCCTCCCACTATTTTTCGCCGAGCCTCTAACCCTCTGTCGAGTACTCGGGAAACCGTGTTTCCTAGTGGGCTAGGATCCCGTTAAATGAAACACAATCTTGACTTTGGCCAACAAATTGTATGATAATTAACTAGGTAGATCTCTAAGATCAATTGGATCCCATCCAATTCCTAGATCAAGTAGGGGGACATCCAAGTCCGAAACATATATACAATATATATGCCAATATATCCAATATATTGCCTAACCTTTTTCCTCTGAATCAACTAAGCCTTGGCTTTGGCACAACAATCTTGTAGTGTGTTTATGGGTATTGTCGGCAACCAGTGCGTGAAGGGGTAAAGATAGATGGTTGTTGTGGAGTAGCTTACGTGAAGAATATAAAGGGGGCCCGTTGAGGGTGTGAAGGAGATGAGAGAGAGAGCTGAGCGTGGGGGTTGTGCGTTTTCGGTTTTGATTTTTGTGTGAGAGAGGTTTCTTCTTTTGTTTGTTATTTGGCCGTGAGAGAGAGGATCCCTAGGGTTTAGTTTCTTGCATATGCGTGAATGAGAGAGACAAAGGGTTGGGAATGTGTTTCTTTTATAGTTGTATGTTAGGGTTTGGGTTGTGCATGGGTTTTTGAATAAGGAAGGAAACCAATTAGTGTCTTGTAAGGAAAGTATATATTTTAATTGGGGGACATGTTTTATTAGATTAGGAATATGATATATTTAATTTATTTTGATTAGGCATACAATTTGTTTAGTTAGGAATATAATTTGTTGATTGATTTCAATTAGGCATGATTTTATTTGATATTTATTTTAATTTGGTATATGATTTTTAGATTTTATTTAATTCCTCATGTGTTAAATATGTATTTTATTAATTTGGATGTGTTTTATGGGCTTTGGTGGGCTAATTGAGCTTGGGTGTGAGGCTAGCAGCAAAACCAGAAATACCGACGACGTTCGAACTCCGATTCGAATGCTACACGAACGCCCGCAATCCGCTTGACGTTCTAACGTGGTCACGAACGCAGCACGAATGAAAACAGTGAACTTGTGAAATGAACCTGATGACATACTTATTCTGAATTTCCACTTCCGACGTCCGTTTCCCGCGACTTCCGTGACATAAAAGGTAGTGCCTCTAAATTAGACTCATCATAGGGACTTATATGTAAAAATGCAGTGCCTACAATTGTCTTCAGTTTTGTAAAGACCACATATGTCTTTCTTGTTGGGGTTTTGGGCGGTAATCCGGGTAAAGGCAGCGGATCGCGGAAAATCAAAATTTTTCGATTTCAATAATTTTTCGTGGGTAATTAAATTAAACTAATTTATTTCAATTGCTCAATATTCAAAAATTTAAATTTTTACCCAAAAATCAATTTTTTCAGAATTTACCGTTTTGCCCCCAAACTTTGAATTTTAATCATTTTAGTCCAAAATAGTTAAATACAATTCTAATTGATTCCAAACAATTCCAAAATGATTTATTCATGTCTAATACATGAAAATTCAGTTCGCAATTCAAAGAAACAGCTTTTTCCCTAATTGCCGAATGGTCCCTCAATTTTCAAGAATTTACAATTTGGTCATTTTTGTTCAAAACATGCCAAGATCAAATCCAAAAATTCCAAATTTAACATACATCAAATATATATATCAAAACTCATCACATCTATGAAAATCCCCAAATTTGATGAAGGTTCAAAACCCTAATTTAATAATTTCACAAATTAACCAATTAATACCAAATTAATCCAATTCAAAGCTTTAATTCAATTCTTACAACACCAATTGAGTCTCACCAACATGAAATAACATGAGTGGCTAATAGACTCTAGAATGGCAAAAGAAAGCTTAATAAACCATTTTCAAGTATTCTAATTAAATATACATGCTTTCATTTTCATTCAAACACCCAATCATCAAAACACAACCATAAGAAAGTAGAGGAAAAATTAAGCTAATCATACTGAAACTTATGATCATAGAAACAATTTTCAAGAAAGAAAAAGTGTGTAATTCCTCACCAAATTTCCAAAAATAGTAAGCTTTTTCTTCTTTTTCTTCTTGTCTCCTCTTTCTCTATTTTGTATTTGATTTTAGGGTGATGGAATGAAAAACAAAAATTAAAAAATGGTTTAGATAATTTCCCCTAAATTACCGATTTTTGGGGAATTAATAGAAGCAACATTTTTTTTCAATTTGTTTAGTATATATATTAGATTTACATTAAATAATCAAAATACATATATTAATTATAAATGTCAAATATCATAATTTGACATTTAATAAATGGCCAAAAAATCTCTAAAACATGTATCTTCGTTTAAAGTTAAATGACTTATAAATAATCAGTATTATTTATAAAAGTTACCCTAGTGCCCAACGTGTATATCTCATTAGTGAGACTCTATAGGTTCAGGCATATCCGTCATGAAATCTAATTTCGTGTTCATAATCTACCCACCCGTAAATTATGACGGACACAGATAAAAACTCTAAACCATACAAGTCGAGGTCACTGCATACATTTAATCCTTCCGTCACAGGAATCCGGATTATTCCAGAGATATAAATATAAGCGTCAAATCTCTTTAGGTATAATCTCGTCGACGATTCTATTAGCAATCTCTTAAATAACACTTAGAACTGATTTCTACAATGTACCACGGGCCCATGGATTTAACAGATCACTAATCCCAAAATGGATATCTATGCTCTGTACACAGAACTGACGGATCATGTCTTGATATACACAAGATATCATGAGGATCATTCCACACCCAAAAAATAGGTGGAGGTCGGATCTAAATAGATCAGTGACATGACTGCCATCATAGTGTGGACGATACCTCATATATCCACAGTGATACCTCAAGTCGGAGGATCATTATGCTCTCTTAACCCGAGAAGATTCTTATTGACGTTGGTGTACCATCTCTTAAGAATCTTCGGCGAGTCGTTAAATGTTTATCTGATATAAACACCTACGTGTCTGTACGAGTCTCCCGAGAGTAATGGTTCATTGAGAAACCATTAGAATCCTAAATTCCATTATACGACACGTACCAGTCTCAACGGGTTTACTTACTGACCAAGTAATTGTGAACCTTGACCAGGAACAGTTATAGAATGATATTGTTATGATACCGTTAAATTTCAGTTGCGATGTTTTTGCAACTGTATCATAACCAATCACTCTATGGTCATTTACGTCTTTACCATATAATAAAAGAATTTATATTACAGAAACTGTCTATTTTATTCATCAATAAAATATATACAAAAGTATTTACAGGGAAATACATAAGAAATTGGCGCTCAGAGCACCAACCCTAACAAAATCTCTCACTTGCTCTAGTGCCAATATCGATTGTATCTAATACCCATCGACTCCACATGCTTATCAAATAACTTCAGATGTATGGCCTTTGTGACACAATCTCTCAAATAATGTGGTACTTTCGTTCCAAATGCTTCGACTTCTGATGCACCCTCGCTTCTTTTGCTTGCGCAATGGCACCAGTATTATCACAGTATAGCGTAATCGAATTCTTGATACTCAGGACAACTCCCAGTTCTGTGATAAACTTCTTAATCCAAACAGCTTCTTTTGCAGCTTCAGAAGTAGCAATATATTCCTCCTCTGTAGTGGAATCAACTGTAGATCCATGTTTGGCTCTTCCAACAAACTGCACCTCCGTTAAGGGTAAATATGAACCCTGATGTAGACATTCTATCATCAGGATCCGATTGGAAATCAGAATCTGTATACCCATTAACCTGCAGTTCATTTCCTCCATAAATCATAAACTTCTCCTTCGTACCTTTAAGAAACTTCAGGATATGTTTAATAGCCATCCAATGGTCATTTCCTAGATTGGACTGATATCTACTAGTTACACTATCCGCGTAGCTAATATCAGGCCTCGTACATAACATGACATACATTATGCTACACAAACACGAAGTATAAGGCTGATTAGACATTCCAATATTCTCATATTCTGTTTGCGGACACATCTTCTTCGTAAGATAAATGCCATGTCTGAACGGTATATTTGCCATTTTACAGTTGGTAAAATTGTACCGTTCTAAGATCTTATCTATGTACGATGATTGGGATAAACCAATAAGCTTCATTTCTCTATCTCTATAGAGTTTTATACCCAAAATATAAGAAGCTTCACCCATGTCCTTAATGGAGAAATTCTTACAGAGGTAAGCTTCGATGCCTTGCATCATTCCTATATCATTCCCAATGATAAGGATGTCATCAACATAGAGAAAAAAAAATACTATCATACTCCCACTGGCCTTCTAGTGCACAAATGATTCTTCCGTATTCTTGAGAAAACCAGACAATCTAATAATCTCGTCGAATCGAAGATTCCAACTTCGCGAAGCTTGCTTAAGTCCTTAAATGGACTTCTTAAGCTTACAAACCATGCCTGAGGATTCGTTGGATACAAAACCCTCTGGCTATTCTATATAGATTTCTTCGTCAAGAAACCCATTAAGAAAAGCCATTTTGAAATCCATTTGCCAAATCTCATAATCATGGTAAGCAGCAATAGATAATAAAATCCTTATAGAATTTAGCATCGCAACTAGTGAAAAAGTTTCATCGAAGTCGACACCATGTCGTTGCGTGTAACCTTTAGCTACCAGTTTGGTCTTAAAGGCTTCAACCTTTTCGTCAGGCCCACACTTCCTCTTGTAAACCCATTTACCGCTGATAGGAATAATTCCTCCAGGAAGCGGAACCATGTCCTAAACATAATTCTGATGAATAGAGTCTAACTCTGATTTATGGCCTCTTGCCACTTCGCGGAGTCGATGTCCAACATCGATTCTTTATGGGTATAAGGGTCAGTCTCTTCAATTGAGAGAACATCCAGACTATTTTCTTGTATCAAATACAAGCGTTTAGGAGGTCTAGACACCCTTTGGGACCTACGAAGTGTGTGTGTAGAAGGCTCTTCATCTATTTGAACATCAAAATCCTCAACTGGTTCGTTGGTTCTAGGTTGTACTGTTGAACAATTATGACCCATAGCGTCACTATTTGTACAGATCATGGTGTTGTTGTACAAATTAACTATATGACAAATGAGATTGCTCTCTTATCATTTGTGATTAGATCACCTAGATGTATAAATGATATGAGCTCCATATGATTTGTTCCTGGATTGAGAATGATATGAGACAGTATCAATCAACGAAGGATAAATCATTAAATATCCTAGTCATAGTATTATCGAGATTGGACATCAATAAATACGTAAAAGACTAGTATTACACTTGTGCGCGTTTTGAGGGCACAACGACATAGTTCTCATATATTTGGGTATAGGATACTCATGCAAGTGTAATAGGAGGTTGTGTTTACCGATGGTACGGGAAATAGCTTCGCTCTGGATAGACCCCCTCGGAATTCCATTGGTAGTATGACTATGTGTCTATGGAAGTCCGAAATCAGGGTAGGTGTATTTGGTCTTAACCTGAGACTTGCACCGCTAATGCTTGCGACAATCAATATACTTTGGTTTTGGTCGTCCAGGTCTTTAACCGGTTTCTGTGTACGCCTCTGCTGGGTATATTGAGAATCGTAGTGTGTTGGGTGTGATGTCAAGACGGAAGTGTCACTCCAGTCATATGGAGATGATGATCGCGTAGGATACAGAACTGGTTCTCTAAAAAGGTTGCAACCGTCGGGATAATATGACTTGGTCATGATTATCCGATATTAAAGGGACTAGTTGCTCGTAATCCGATATATGCTTCGTACGGGGCAGACACTGTACCAGCCCCAGGCCTTGCATGTGATCAACCGATACTAGATCGAAATACGCAATACTACGTATACTACGTCTGATATAGATCCTTGTATTCCTGTAATGATATTTCTGGAGAATTGGGTAGGTATGGCGCTTTGCTAGAAGCCAACCTTGTCTTGTAAATCGGTACAAACGTAGTACTAGGTACTGAAGTATTCGGATAGTCCAACGACCGTATTTACTGCCAACATATCCGGGGATCTCATGGGTCACTTCCCGAAGATTCACCGATGACGTATGACTCGCACTTTTATTAATTTGGGATTAATTAGATGATAGAGAAAATTAATCTGGGATTAATTGCGGAGATATTTTATCTGGGATAAAATATCAATAAAAGAGAGAAAATGATTAATTTGGAATTTATCGATAAATTAATATATTCGATATATTAAACGAAATTAGATTTCGACGCGCGGAATTAAATTTAGATTTTAATTCGGGCGAACGAGTTAATTAAGAATTAATCGTTAGCGATGTGAATAGTGATTTTGCTATGCGTAATCATTTAATTACGTCGCAACGGAAAATTCTTTAATTTGGAATTAGCGAACTCGAGCCCGGGATTATTTGTGAGCGCATTCTTATTTTGAATTCGAGTGCGGCATGCAAGTCAAATCAAGCGTCAAATCGCTAGTCACATCTAGCGTCACATCATTTGTCAATCAAGTGATAGATGTCTTTCACTTTGAGTGATTGATGCCAGTCACTATTCATTGATTGATGGAATGATGGATTGATGGGAGTGGTTGAAGCCTTTAATGGCTTTGATTTTTGGAGGCAAAAATTTTGGTATTTGATTTTTTGGAATATCTATTACCATTTTTTTTGTAACAAACACACAACACTCTCTTTCTTCTTCTCTCTTCACACGCCCAAAGTGGGATGTTCTTCTCTCTTCTTCTGCTCACTGCCGTGAGCTAAGGGAAGCCAAAATGTGATGATTTTGCGGTAAAATCATCAAGAGCTAGGACTCCGAGAGACATGCGAAGGTGATAGGGAAGTCTTCCAATGAGCTCGGAATCATTTCGCGAAGCTTGGAGCTTGGATTCTTGAAAATCCATGGCCGAAAATGGTGCAGTCCAGTAGCTCACTGCCGAGAGCATGGAGGAGGCAGAAATCAATTTTTGTTGTCTCCCACGTCACTCAACCGATCGATGTGAGTATTCCGCAACTCCCTCGTATGTATTCACATGTATTTATTGCATTCTATTCGATCCTCGGGACTTAGAGATCTCCAACAATAGTATCAGAGCGATTGAAAAGCATAAAAATGATTAGGGATTAAAATTTGGGTTAATTGTATTTGAGCATGATTTGAATAAATTGGATGTTTGAGTATGCTTAATACATGTTTAATTGAGGATTGATTGGATCAATTTCAAGAAAATTGGTTTGGAACAATTTTGCCCAAAATTAGATGGCTTGGCCGAATCTTCACTATGCCCTAATGTCTTGGATTTTGATTTTTTGATTCATTGGATGAGTTAGAATCATGTTGGGGATCTAGAGACACGTGTAGGCATACGACGCCAATGAGCACGATGCAGATCTAACCTACCAGAAACAGGGAGTACCTCTACACTTGCATACATACGTATCATGTTGAGCATGATTTAATGTTTAATTTGATTCAATTGGATTGGATTTGAAATTGGATATAAATTTCCCCTTGGCCGAGACATATATAGCATGATTGGGTTTGATTTTTTGATGAAATATGTTGGACATGTTTTGTTGTTGATAAGCATGATTAATTAGGCTAATTGATGTTTTAGAAATGTTAATTGGGTAATTAATTATGTAATACACTTTATGTAATTAAAATTGGATTGTGTAATTTATTGAAATGGGCCTAATTTTTGGAATTGGACTTTTTAAAGTTGTAAATGGGCTTATTGGGCTTGGTTGTACTAAGTTGGGATCCAATTGGGCCCAAAACCGCTTCCATAAAGCCCAAATGCGACTAATGGACCTTTAAAGTTTAATTGGGCCTAATGTGTTGGATAATATGACCCATAGCGTCACTATTTGTACAGATCACGGTGTTGTTATACAAATTAACTATGTGACAAGGAAATTGCACTCTCATCATTTGTGATTAAATCACCATAAATATATAAATGAAGAGAGGTCCATATGATAGTTCCTGGATTGAGATTATATGAGACAGTATCAGTCCACCAAGGATTAATCATTAAATATCCCTAGCCGGAGTATTATCGAGACAGGACATCGATAATGCGGAATAGGCTAGTATTGCACTTGTGCGCGTTGTGAGGGCACAACGGCATAGTTCTCATATATATAAGTATTGGATACTTATGCAAGTGCGATGAGGTCGTGTTTCACCGATGGTATGGGAAACAGCTTCGCTCTGGATAGACCCCTCGGAATCCCATTGGTATTATGACTATGTGTCTATGGGAGGCCGAAAACAAGGTAGGTGTGTATAATCTTAACCTGAGACTTGCATCGCTAATACTTACGATAATCGATAGACTTTGGTCTTGGTGGTACAGGGCTTTAACAGGTTCTGCGTACACCACTTCTGGGTTTATCAGAGAGTCGTAGTGTATTGGGTGTGATGTCAAGACGGAAGTATCACTTCAGTCATATTGGAGATGATGTCATGATGGATGGTATTAGTGCTCTTAAGTGTTGCGCAACCATCGGGATGTTATGACTAGGTCATGCATATCCGATTATAGAGACTAGTTACCAGACATCCGACATGTGCTTCGGACGGGGTAGACACTTATCCAGCCCCAGCCCTAGCACGTGACTATCCGATACTGGGCCGATATGCCACAATACTACGGTATACTACGCTTGATACAGATCTATATATTCCTGTAAGAATATTTATGGAGAATTGGGTAGGCATGGCGCTTTGCTAGAAGCCAACCTTGTCTTGTAAATCGGTATAAACGTAGTGCGGGGTACTTACGTGTTCGGATTATCCGACGACCGTATTTACTGCCAACATATCCGGAGATCTCATGGGTCGCTTCCTGAAGATTCACCGATGATGTATAACTCGCACTTAATTAATCTGGATTAATTGGAAGAGAGAGAAAATTAATCTGGGATTTATTGCGGAGATATTTTATCTGGGATAAAATATTAATTAAAGAGAGAGAACGATTAATTTGGAATTAATCGATAAAATTAATATATTCGATATATTAATCGAAATTGGATTTCGACACGGAATTAAAATTAGATTTTAATTCGGCGAACGATTAATTTTAGAATTAATTCGTTAGCGACGTGAATAGTGATTTCGCTAGCGTAATCATTTAATTACGACGCGACGGAAAATTCGTTAATTTGGAATTAGCGAACCGAGCCCGGAGTGATTGCGAGCGCATTCGCATTTCGAATTCGAGCGCGGCACGCAAGTCACATCAAGCGTCAAATTGCTAGTCGCATCAATCGTCAAGTCACTTGTCACTTTGAGTGATGTGACATGACATGTTTTCACTTTATTAAAGTGGATGGATTTGATGTGAATAGTTGATTTGAGTTGATGAAAAGCTTTTAAAAGCTTGATGAAATATAACATTATTTATTTCTTGCTTTTTGACTTTTGTATTAAAAAGTAATATATGTTTATTATTATTTACTTGGAAATATAATAAAACAAAAAGTAAAAGCTTTTCTCTCTCTCACATGCAGACATAACGGTCTTCCTCTTTTCCCTCTCTTTTCTTCTTCTCCCTCTCCTTCACGGCTTCAAGCCGATTTTGCTTAAAAATTTTTCTGGTTTCACCGAAATTTTGAGAAGCAAATTGAAGAAGAGTAGTGCTAGCACACACATGGGTTATATTATGGTGATAGGGAAACGAATTTGTGAGCTTGGATTTATTTTGGAGCTTGAAGCTTTGAGCTTCCATGGAGTCATCAATGGCCGAATTTAGAAGGCATCAAAACAGCCCCAACCGAGCATCACAGCAGCTCAATGGAGTCCAAAACCGAGCTTGGAGGGAGGCAAAAACGCAACTTGTTCTTCCTAGCATCAAACCCATCAATGTGAGTATGTATTCCGCCTTACTCCTTTGTGTATTCAACTCGTTTTTATGCATGTTTTATGATCTTGGGACTTGATTGAAACTCAACAATGGTATCTTGAGATTGGTTGCATAAAACAATTAGGGTTCTTGAGCAAATTTGGGGCTTTTTGATTTAAGGTTGATTTTGACAAATTGTTTGTTTAAGAATGCTTGTATATGAATAAATTAGAGTTATATGTAATCAATTTGATAAAAAATTAATTGGATTGATTTTCCCCAATTTGCTTAATGTTGGCCAAAACTTTAAATTTGGGTAAACTCAATTTGAGCATCAAATGATTAAATTGTTTAGTATAGTATGCTTGAATGAGGTTGAATTGATGTTGTGCATAATCAATTTCATGAAATTTGGTTGGATCCATTTTTCCCTAAATTTTGGGCATGACAAATTTGGTAAACTTGATTTTGAGCATGTTTAATGAAATTGGATTATTTAGAATGCTTGAATGTTGTTTAATGATGATTGATTAGATCAATTTGATGAAAAGTGTTTGGAACAATTTTTCCCAAATTTGCTTGTGATGGCCGAATTTGGCAAGCTCCCTAATGTCTTGGATTTTTTGATTTTTTGTTCATTGGATGACTTAGAAATCATTTGGGGATGTTGAATTTATGTTTATTTGGTTCAATTGGATTGAATGTGATTTGGGCATAATTTTTGCCCTTATGGCCGAGACACTTGAAGCATGAAATTGGGTTTGATTTTGATTTAATTATGTTGGACATGATTAATTGATGTTAAGCATGATTAATTGGACAAATTTGATGTTTTGGAAACTTTGATTTGGGCAATTAATAATGCTATACACTTTAGGTTATTTAATTGGAAAATTTGGAATTTTTGGATTAAATTATTGGGCTTAAAATTGGATTTGGGCTTTCAAAGTTGTTATTGGGTTTATTGGACTTTGTTGTACAAAGTTGGTTTAGGCCAAATTGGTTGGATCCAATTAGGCCCAAAACCGCTTCCAAAAGGCCCAAATGCGACTAATGAACCTTTACGTTAATTGGGCCTAATGGGCCTTAATTAATTTATGGGCTTATGGGGTAACTCCCGGATTGGACTTTGGTTGCGGGTTTGACCCGAGTTGACCAAAAGTCCACGCCTCAAGAAATTAATTAAAAGCCCATTGGACTTTAATTAAATTAATATTGGATATTAATCGGGCTTTGAGACCCGTAACGATTAAATTTGGAATTTAAGTCATAAAGGTTTATTTTATAAAGTGTAATATTTAATTTGGAATTAAATAATGAATTAGAATTAAATACGTATTAAATTGGATTTAATCATGTAATTTAATTTAATTAGTAGAAATCGTACTTTGAGTACGTGTTCGCAATACGAGTTTGACTCGAACAAAATCAAATCTTTGTTTGAACATTGGATGATCACTAATTATCAGATTAATTAATTTGATTCGATTGATTGATAACATGCTTGTATGAATACATGTTGTGATGTTTGAATAATGTATATCGGATGGATATTAGTCGGGTGGGGCATTTTGGAAATTGTAATAAATTTGATTTATTAATTGGACCTGCGAGTCCAGCCTTATCTCCTATTTCTTTGTATTCTCTTCTCACCTATTCCCCTCATGTAAATGAGGTTTCTTTAGAAGTGTAGTGTAACGGGTAGAAGAAATATTTTTGTGCTAGCTTGGAGAGAGAAATTGAGAGATTTGATCTAGGATCAATGTGTAAAATATCCATCCGCATATCATTATTATTTTACATATGCGCTTTATTATGTGTTTAGAATGCATGTTTAAGGTTTATGATGATGAGACCTTAACAAAGATAATAAATTGGTAGCCAATTTGCACGCGAAAAACCCTCGTTAAATATCATGCGTTTTTCCTTCCATTGAGTGATTCTTACTCAAGATCCGAGATTGGCAGGGGTTGTTGGCCAAAGTCAAGCCCTTGTCCGTCAAAGATGTGTTTTAATCACGAGGCTTTATTCCATATCAGTGTCGTGTCCAAGTTGTGGTTTGTTGGCCAAAGTCAAGACCACTTCTTGTCCATTGACATTGATTACAAAGCTTCCATGTCAATGGGTCCGCACTTGACTGGGATCACTAGGTTTGTTGTGCCAAAGCCAAGGCCTAGTTGATTCAGAGGAAAAAGGTTAGGCTATACATTCGATGTATAGGCATATATAAGATATATGTTTGGGACTTGGATGTCCACCTACTGGATATAGGAGTTGGATGAGATCCAATTGATCTTCGAGATCTACCTAGTTAATTATCATACAATTTGTTGGCCAAAGTCAAGATTGTGTGATATTTAACGGGATCCTAGCCCACTAGGAAACACGGTTTCCCGAGTACTCGACAGAGGGTTAGAGGCTCGACGAAAAATAGTGGGAGGCAAGAATTGAATTTGCAATACTCGTTCAATTACTCGCCATACGCGGCTCATTTAAATTATTTCGTCGTAATATTAAATGTTAGTTGGACTAATATTTAAATTGTTGTTTTAATAAACAGTTGGACTGTATTATACTTGATTATATAATTGGATTATATTATCAATATATTTGAATTAATTAATTTCAGTTTACAGTTGATTTTATAATTGGATTATAGTAATCAATGTAATTGAGGTTAATTAATTTGGATTATATTTGATTATATAGTTGGACTATTATAATCATTATATAATATAGTACCACTAATCGTTGATTAAATAGTTGGACTATTGTAATCAAGATAAAATTGAAAAGTTGGATATTTAAAATATAATCTGGGATTGAAATATTTTAAATGATTTAATTTTCAAATTGGGAATAAATAATAGGTTACTTTATTTGATAAAATAACTTATTATACCTTAAGCCCAAATTAAGCAAAAAAGTAGAGCATAAAGTCTTTGGAAGATTTATGTGATGATGACTTTAATGCTTAATTTAATATACTTGTCATAAATCTAATTTTAGATTTAAGAAGTATTAAAATTGGAATTTATAATTCTTGGAGAATTAATTGACTATTCTAGAGGAGATAAAGTCAAAGTTTGCAATTGGGCATGTAGCACGAGGTGCACATCATTTCGATATTCTAAAAACCCAAGGCTTGGCCTAAGGTTTCTGAAATATTGAAAAGGATAATTGACATATCCCAAAATGACTACCATTTGGATATGGCAGACACGAAGGAATTATAGAAAGGGCGAGGCTCTAACTTTAAAAATATTTGTCAAAGTTATGTTCACTACTAGTATTGAAATTGGATTTTAAATACTTAGTGTGGTACATAAAATATATGTATTGATGTTCAGAATCTGCTATGAGCTGGATACTGACTTCAAGCCGAGATTTCTCTGCGAATCGGAAACGGGACGAAAGTCGCTGTTTCGACCGTGGATACCTAAGTTTAGGAACTATCCTTTGGGTATATACTTAAATTAGGAACTATTATAATGTAACTAGTTTGACTAGAGACATTATCTCTATATCAGTGTTTAATCCGTTACGGATAAAACCTTTATATTATAGAACACTAAGTGTTTTATTATATAAAGATGATACTGAGATAAACATGTTTGGAATTCTAATCCATGTCCCAAGATCAAAAGAGAAAACAAATATATATAAATGAATGAACAATAATGAAGTATGGCGGAATCATACTCACAAAGATCGGAATGCGGATGCTTTGATGAAATAAAACCACCTCCTTTGTGCTTGGATGATTCGGCCAAGGTAAGAAAAAGAAGCTCCAAGCTTTGTTGATCACTCCAAGCTCAAAGATTAGTTTCCCATAACACCTTTGTATGATCCCTTGATGGTGCTAGCCAAAGATGTGTATTAAAGTTCTAAACTTATACACTTTCTTCACAAAGTTCTTAAGAAAATGGAAGAAAAATGGAGAGCCAAAACTGCAGTGAAGTTTCGGTCATGAGAGGGAGAGGAAGAGTGTTATGATTTTGTCACAAAAATCAATTTATATTTATGCCATAATATTTATTAAATTAATAATAAACTTATGACACAAATCATGCAATGGCTTAGAGTGTCAAACACTCAAACTCCATGCAAAACCATTGAGTGTATTGTACACTATCACCATGCAATGTATTAACAATTAAATAATGCATAAAATGACATGTGTCATGTGGGCCCCACACAACCCAAATGAAAGTGGGCCCACGCGCACTCACGCGTTCGGGTTCGATATTTCCGAAATACCGAACTTTCGTCGCGACGTTAATTAAATCGAATTTAAATAAATAATTGCGCCTAGCGAAATTATTATTTACGTCGCTAACGAATTAATTCTAAATTAACTCGTTTGCCCGAATTAAAATCTAATTTTAATTTCGCGTCGAAATCGAATTTCGATTATTATATCGAAATAATTAATTTTTTAATTAATCTTTCTCTCTCTATGAATAGTACTTTATCCAATATAAAGTCTCTCCGCAATTAATCCAAGATTAATTGAGTTCGAATCATACGTCATTGGTGAATCTTCGGGAAGCGACCCAAGAGACCTCTAGATATGTTGGCAGTAAATCCGGTTGTCGAACTATCCGAACACGTACGTACCAAGTACTACGTTTTTACCGATTTACAAGACAAGGTTAGCCTCTAGCAAAACGCCATGTCTACCCAATTCTCTAGAAATATTCTTACTGGAATATAAGATCTATAACAGGCGTAGTATACCGTAGTATAGTGTATACTGATCCAGTATCGGATGATCACATGTAAGGCCTGGGGCTGGAGATGTGTCTGCCCCGTACGATACATATATCGGACATCAAGCAACTAGTCTCTTTGAATCGAATAATCCTGACCTTGTCATATTATCCCGATGGTTGCAACCATTATAGAGTACTAGTTCTGTATCCTGCGCGATCATCATCTCCATATGTCTGAAGTGATACTTCGTCTTGACATCACACCCAATACACTACGATTCCCGATAAACCTAGAAGAGGTGTACACAGAACCTGTTAAAGCCCTGGACGACCAAAACTAAAGTCTACCGATTGTCGCAAGTACTAGCGATGCAAGTCTCAGGTTAAGACCATATGCACCTACCCTGAAGCGGACTCCCATAGACACGCAGACATACTACCAATGGGATTCCGCGGGGTCTATCCAGAGCGAAGCTGTTTTCGTACCATCGGTAAAACACAACCTCCTACCGCACTTGCATAAGTATCCAATACTCAAATATATGAGAACTATGCTGTTGTGCCCTCACAACACGCACAAGTGCAGTACTAGTCTATTCCGCATTATCGATGTCCAATCTCGATAATACTACGACTAGGGATATTTAATGATTAAACCTTTATGGATTGATACTGTCTCATATCATCTCAATCCGGAATTAATCATAGGGACTTTACCATTTATATATCAAAGTAAATAAATTACAAAACGGTAAAAGGCAATTTCATTACTACATAGTTAATTTTGTACAATAATACAATATCATTTACAAAATAGTGACGCTATGGGTCATTACTGTCTAACAATCTCCCATTGGCCTATAGCCAGTCACTCAAGCATCTAATACCTGAACTATGTACATGTCGCTCAAACTTTTCCCGAGGAATAGCCTTCGTCAGCGGATCTGCAACATTATCCTCTGATGCGATCTTTTCGATCTTCACATCGCCACGATGTATGATCTCTCGAATCAGATGGAATCGTCGAAGAACATGTTTGGATCGTTGATGAGACCTTGGTTCCTTAGCCTGTGCTATAGCCCCGCTATTGTCACAATACAATGGAACGGGCTCAGCTGCTAACGGAACTACTCCTAATCCAATTAGGAATTTACGGATCCAAACTGCCTCTTTTGCTGCTTCAACTGCTACAATGTACTCCGCTTCAGTTGTTGAATCGGCAACAGTATCTTGCTTGGAAGATTTCCAGCTCACTGCTCCGTTATTCAAACAAAATATGTACCCAGATTGCGACTTAAAGTCGTCTCTGTCGGTTTGGAAACTTGCATCGGTATACCCAGATACCTCAAGTTCTCCATCTCCATAGATTAAGAAAGCATCCTTAGTTCTGTTAAGATACTTAAGGATACTCTTAACCGCCATCTAGTGATCTTTACCTGGATCGGCCTGATATCGACTGCACATGCTCAAAGCATGGGACACATCAGGTCGTGTACATATCATGGCATACATGATCGATCCGACTGCCGAGGCGAACGGAGTCCGACTCATGTTGTCTCTCTCATCTTGTGTTTTAGGACACATGTCCCTAGATAGATATACGCCATGTGATATTGGCAACAGTCTCTCTTGGACTGATCCATGTTGAATCTCTTCAACACTTTATCAATATATGTACTCTGGGAGAGTCCAAGTAGCTTTCTAGATCTATCCCGGTAGATCTTTATTCCTAGAATAAAAGCTGCTTCTCCCAGATTTCATGGAGAATTTCAATGAAAGCCAAGCTTTCACCGACGTTAACATGGGAATGTCATTGCCGATAAGTAATACATCATCGACATAAAGGACAATAAAAGTCAGTGCACTCCCACTAACCTTCTTATATACACAAGGGTCATCTTCGTTTTGAATGAAATCATATTCTTTTATGATCTCATCAAAACGTTGGTTCCATGACCGCGATGCTTGCTTCAGTCCATAAATGGACCGATTTAACTTACAAACCTTGTTTGCAAGTCTAGGTACGATAAAACCGTCAGGCTGTTGCATATAAACATCCTCCGAAAGGTTTCCGTTAAGGAAAGCGGTTTTAACGTCCATCTGCCATATTTCGTAATCGTAATATGCAGCTATTGCAAGAATTATCCGAATGGATTTAATCATGGCAACGGGTGAGAAGGTTTCGTCATAATCAACTCCAAGTCGTTGACGATATCCCTTCGCTACAAGCCTAGCTTTGTACGTTTGTACGTTGCCATCCATGTCAGTCTTCTTCTTCAAGACCCATTTGCATCCGATAGGCTTTACGCCTTCTAGTGCATCAACCAGTGTCCAAACTTGGTTGGTATACATGGAATCCATTTCAGCCTTCATGGCTTCTTGCCATAAAGCGGATTCGATACCTTGTATCGCTTCCTCATACGTAGCCGGTTCAGTATCCTAAATAAGATTAATATCTACGTGAGGTGAGATCAGGAATCCATACCTCTCAGGTATTACCCTGACTCTCTCTGACCTACGCGGTCCTTGTTTATTTGAAGATTGTGGTTCAGTCTCATCCCAGATGGACTGTTCATGTTCCGTTGATAATTCATTGCCAAGAACAGTATCACTACTACTTTCATCGAGTTCTACTTTCTTCCCACTAAACACTGCATTTAGGAATTCCTTCTCAAGGAAAACCGCATGTAGAGCAACAAATACTTTGTTCTCTTGTGGGTGATAGAAGTAATATCCTTTGGTTTCCCTATGATATCCAACGAATAGGCATTTATCTGATTTGGGTTCAAGTTTGGTACCTTCCAAATGTTTAACGTATGCCCAGCAACCCCAAATCTTCAGGAATGAGAAACCCGGTTTCTTACCTGTCCATATCTCATATGGTGTCTGTTCAACAGACTTTGACGGAACCTTATTCAAAATAAGAACTGCACTGTTTAATGTATATCCCCAGAAGGAAATTGGCAGCTCAGTGCGACTCATCATCGACCTTACCATGTCCAACAAGGTACGGTTTCTCCGTTCGGACACACCATTTAATTGTGGTGTTCCAGGAGGAGTCCACTGTGAAAGAATACCATATTCTTTCAGGTAATCTTGAAACTCATTACTTAAGTATTCGCCACCACGGTCCGACCGTAATGTCTTAATACTCTTGCTTGTTTGTTTTTCAACTTCGTGTCGAAACTCTTTGAATTTCTCAAAAGTTTCCGACTTGTGCGTCATCAGATACACATAACCGTAACGTGATGCATCATCGGTAAAGGTTACGAAGTATCGATATCCACCTCTAGCCTGGCTAGACATGGGCCCAAAAACGTCACTATGAACGAGGGCTAACAGTTCAGTGGCACGTTCACCATTACCGCTAAAAGGTGATTTAGGCATTTTGCCTAATAAGCAAGATTCGCAGACGTATAACATGACAAACAAATACCTCAAACTGATTTGATCAGAATAGACTTAATTGTGGCATTGTAGTCTGGGACACAATTAAACAAGACTCGTATATCCACACTTTCGAAGAGTGGGTACTAGGACAAATTTGATTCTAATCAAATAAAGTCTACGAATCTAGTTTATTGGGCAAAATGCCTAAAACACCTTTACTTGGTAAAAGTGTAAATGCCACTGATCTGTTAGCCCTAGTTCATAGTGAAGCAAGTGGGCCCATTTCTAGCTAGGCTAAAGGTGGATATGAATATTTCGTGACCTTTACGGATGTGGCATCGTGTTATGGTTATGTGTTTCTAAAAGAACACAAATCAGAAACTTTTAAAGTTTCGACACGAAATAGACGAACAGATCGGCTAAAGTATTAAACCGTCACGGTAAGACCGTAATGGAAAATACTTAAGCAATAAGTTTCTAATACTTGAAAGAGTAAATTATTCTTTCAAATGAGGACTCCTCCCGGAACACGTCAATTTGACGGTGTGTCCGAATAGACTAACCGAATTTCGTTGGACATAATAAGGTTAATCATGAGTCGCTCTTTGCTACCATTTCCTTCAACGGATACACATAAACAATGCAGAACTTATTTTGAATAAGGTTCCATAAAAATCTGTTTGACATAATTCATATCAGATATGAATTGGATAGAAACCGGGTTTCTCATTCCTGAATATTTGGGATGCTAGGCATATGTTTGGATGATACCAAACTAAAACCCAAATTGGATAAGTGCCATATGTAGGTTATCCTAGGGATACCAAAGTATAGTACTTATACATCTCACAAGAGAACAATGTAATTGTTGCTCGCCATGCGGTTTTCCTAAGAGGAATACCTATATGCAGTGGTAAGTGGGAGGATAGTAAAACTCGATGAAAATCTGAGTAATACTATTCCAGGCACTGATTCCTAATGGAACACAAATAGTTCATCAAGGATGAAACTATACTATTAATCTTCGAATACATAAGAACCGCGTTTGTCAGAGAAAGTCAGAAAACAACCTGGGGTATGGGTTTCTGATCTCACCTCATAAAGATGTCAATCTTATTGAGGAATACCAACTGACTACGTATGAGGAAGTGATACAAGGTATCGACTCCCTATTATGGCAAAATGCCATGAATCCGAAATGAATTCCATGTATATCAACTATGTTTGGATACTAGTTGATGTACCACAAGGCATTGTGCCTATTGGTACTTTATAAGTTTTCAAGGAAGACATACATGGAAGGCAACATACCAAGGTATAAAGCTAGGCTTTTAGCGGAAAGGTATCGTTAACAACATTGTGTCGATTATGATTCAACCTTTTAACTGTTGCCACGGTAAATCCATTTGGATAATGCTTGCTAAAGCTGCGTGTTTCATTTATGAAATATGACAGCTTTACGGGAAAATCGATTTCCTGAAAAGGAAACCTTTAGGAGGATGTTTATAACATCCTGTCGGTTTTGTCTTACCAAAACTAGCAAACAAGGTTTGCGGGTTATTCGATCCATGATTGGATTGTAGCAAGCATAGGTTCTTAGAATTACCGTTTTGATGTAATCATAATAGTTTATGATTTAATTCAAAGCGAAATGATTCTTGTGTATATAAGAGGGTTAGTAGGAGCGCACTGACAATCGATGTCCTATATATAAATAATGATAATATGTCATTTCTTGGAAATGATATTCCCATAATAACAATCGGTGAAAGCTTGGCTTTCGAGAAAAACTCTCCGAGAACTCGTACATTGAAAAATGTAAGCGACCTGGTGTCACATACGCTTTGAGCATATGGAGTCACAATCAGGCCAATCCAAGTGATAGTCACTGGATTGATGTTAAGAACATACTTAGTATCTTAGAGATCTAAGGATGATGTTTTAAACTATTGAGATGGAGAACTTGAAGTGACTGTGATCACTATTGCAAGTTTCCTAAACTGATAAAGACGACTATAAGTCGCAAAACGATACTATAAAGTTTGAATAATGGTACAGTGAGTTGGAAATCTTCCAAGCAAGATACTATTACCGAATAAACAACAAATGTGGGTTATTATTGCAGCTGAGGCAGCAATAGAAGCCATTGGGTCGATAATAAATCTAATTATATTAGATATAGTTCTGTTAGCAGCTGAGCTAGGCTGCAGTGCAGGTTAAAGAATTAATGGTCTCATCAACGATCCAGATACATACTTCGACATTCATTTGATTCGTTCGGATCATACATCGTGGCGATGTGATGATTGTATAAATCGCATCACACGATAATCATGCAAATCCGCTGACGAAAGCCTTTTCTCAACAATTTGAGCCAACCGTGCATAGTTTGGGTGTCAGACACTCGAGTGACTGGCTATAGGCCAAGTGGGAGATTGTTGGACAATTATGACCCATAGCATCACTATTTGTACAGATCATGGTGTTCTTGTACAAATTAACTATGTGACAAAGGAGATTGCTCTCTTATCATTTGTGATTAGATCACCTAGATTATAAATGATAGAATGTCCCTATGATTTGTTCCTGGATTGAGAATGATATGAGACAGTATCAATCCACGAAGGATAAATCATTAAATATCCCTAGTCAGAGTATTATCGAGATTGGACATCGATAAATACGTAAAAGACTAGTATTACACCTGGAATAGTTCTCATATATTTGGGTATAGGATACTCATGCAAGTGTAATAGGAGGTTGTGTTTACCGATGGTACGGGAAACAGCTTCGCTCTGGATAGACCCCCTCGGAATTCCATTGGTAGTATGACTATGTGTCTATGGAAGTCCGAAATCAGGGTAGGTGTATTTGGTCTTAACCTGAGACTTGCACCGCTAATGCTTGCGATAATCAATATACTTTGGTTTTGGTCGTCAAGGGCTTTAACCGGTTTCTGTGTACGCCTCTGCTGGGTATATTGAGAATCGTAGTGTATTGGGTGTGATGTCATGACGGAAGTGTCACTCCAGTCTTATGGAGATGATGATTGTGTAGGGATACAGAACTGGTTCTCTAAAAAGGTTGCAACCATCGGGATAATAAGACTTGGTCATGATTATCCGATATTAAAGAGACTAGTTGCTCGTAATTCGATATATGCTTCGTACGGGGCAGACACAGTACCAGCCCCATGCCTTGCATGTGATCATCCGATACTGGGTCGAAATACGCAATACTACGTATACTACGCCTGATATAGATCCTTATATTCCTGTAAAGATATTTATGGAGAATTGGGTAGGCATGGCGCTTTGCTAGAAGCCAACCTTGTCTTGTAAATCGGTACAAACGTAGTACTAGGTACTTAGGTGTTCGGATAGTCCGACGACCGTATTTATTGCCAACATATCCGAGGATCTCATGGGTCGCTTCCCAAAGATTCACCGATGACGTATGACTCATACTTTTATTAATCTGGGATTAATTAGATGAGAGAGAAAATTAATCTGGGATTAATTGCGGAGATATTTTATCTGGGATAAAATATCATTCAAAGAGAGAAAACGATTAATTTGGAATTAATCGATAAATTAATATATTCGATATATTAAACGAAATTTGATTTCGACGCGGAATTAAAATTAGACTTTAATTCGGGCGAACGAGTTAATTTAGAATTAATTCGTTAGCCACGTGAATAGTGATTTCGCTAGTCGTAATCATTTAATTACGTCGCAACGAAAAATTCGTTAATTTGGAATTAGCGAACCCGAGCCCGAGATTATTTGCGAGGGCATTCGCATTACGAATTCGAGTGCGGCACTTAAGTCAAATCAAGCTTCAAGTGATAGATGTCTTTCACTTTGAGTGATTGACGCCAGACAATATTCATTGATTGATGGAATGATGAATTGATGAGAGTGGTTGAAGCCTTTAATGGCTTTGATTTTTGGAGGCAAAAATTTTGGTATTTTATTTTTTGGAATATCTATTACCATTTTTTTGTAATAAACACACAACACTCTCTTTCTTCTTCTCTCTTCACACGCCCAAAGTGGGCTGTTATTCTCTCTTCTTCTGCTCACTGCCGTGAGCTAGGGGAAGCCAAAGTGTGATGATTTTGCGGAAAAATCATCAAGAGCTAATACTCCGAGAGACATGCGAAGGTGATAGGGAAGTCCACCCATGAGCTTGGAATCATTCACGAAGCTTGGAGCTTGGATTCTTGAAGATCCATGGCCAAAAATGGTGCAGTCCAGCAGCTCACTGTCGAGAGCATGAAGGAGGCAGAAATCAATTTTTATTGTCTCCCGCGTCGCTCAACCGATCGATGTGAGTATTCCGTAACTCCCTCGTATGTATTCACATGTATTTCTTGCTTTGTATTCGATCCTCGGGACTTAGAGATCTCCAACATGTATTTCTTGTTTTGTATTCGATCCTGCGGAGCCATCCTTACATAGGCAGGACATCCTCAAATCTTAACATAATTGAGATTCAGTTTCTTACCACTCCATATCCCATATGGAGTTGTAGAAACAGCCTTGGAAGGAATCTTATTCAAAAGATGTGCAACAGTTAAAATAGGGAAAATCTATAAAACTCAACATCGATCAGACCATATCCAATCAAGTCTGATTTCTCATTTCGGACACCCCATTGTACCGTGGAGTACCCGGAGGAGTATATTGAGCAAGAATCACATTCTCCTTTAAATAATCGGTGAACTCACCACTGATATATTCACCTACTCGATCAGATCGAAGACATTTAATATATTTATCAGTCTGTTTTTCTACTTCATTTCGGAATTCTTTGAACTTTTCAAAGGTTTCCGATTTCTGTTTCATCAAATAAACATAACCATACCGTGACAAATCATCGGTAAAGGTAACGAAGTAGGAAAAACCACTGTGAGCAGTTTGACTAATGGGACCACATACATCAGAATGTATTAGTTCCAATAAGTCAGTGGCTCGGTGTCCTACACCCGAAAATAGGGCTTTGGTCATCTTAACCTGAATACAAGATTCACAGGTTGGATAAGGTTCAATGGTGAGATCATGTATCAAACCATTTCTAACCAACTGGGTTAGGCGTTTCAAGACTATATGACCTAACCTCATATGCCACAGTTCAGTATTATTTATATCAGATACTTTACGTTTATTAATTCCAATATTAAAGATATCTTGTGAGGTATGCAAAATGTAATGACCGTGCTCATTTGGACAAACAATGATATGAACATTATATCTATCATATAAATACAAAGAGCGATTCTTAATATTTACATTATAACCATCAGTATCTAATACAAAAAGTGATATAATGTTCGCAACGCATCCCGATACAAAAAAGCAGTCATGCAACAAAAGGCTCCCACTGGGCAGGGGAATCTCGAATAAGCCCACAACAACTACATCTAAAAAGTGGCCACTCCCGAATAGCAATTGCATCTCCCTAGATTTTAGCCGTCTACTTTCCTTCAGCACCTACAATGAATTGCAAATGTGAATTGGACAAGCAGAATACAAAATCCAACTGGACGATATAGCTTCACAAGCTAATGAGATATCAATAATGGGAAAAATAAAAGTACCTGAAGTAGATGCTCTTTCTTTTCTGATTTGCGCCAAATAGTCAGGACAGTTCCATTTCCAGTGGCCAATCTTGCTACAGTGATGGCATTTATCTTCGGCAGCTCTCTTGGGTTTAGCTATCTTAGCCTGTGGTGGAAGCTTTTTACCCTTATTCTTCTTCCCTTTCTGTTTAGATTGGGAGGAAGTGGGAATAGCAGTGGGTTTAGGAGGGCAAGTCGATACTCCCTTTCTCAAATCTTCCTTCGATGTCTGTAGCATCTTATGAAGCTCTTGGTAAGAACAATTATTCCCATTCATACTGAAATACATCACAAATTGGCGATATGACGCCGGTACAGATCCAATGATGACACTTCGTCATAAAGTGTCATTAAGAGGGCAATTGTAGCGCTACAATTGTTCGATCAAATCGGTTAGATGAAGCACATGAGGGCTCACAGCCTGTCCCTTTTCCAATTTTGAATAGAACAGTTCCATAATTATCTTATAAACTGAGACATGTTCTTGGTTCATAAAGTATTCTCGTAACCGCATCATCATAGTATATACATCGGGCAATCCAAAATAGTGACTCTTAAGCTCCGGTGCCAAGGAACTGAGAATGTATAATTTGAAATGTCTGTCATCATCTCTCCACTTTTGGAGAGTCTCATGTTCCTCTGGTGTAGCATCAGGTGCTATGGCCAGTGGCAATGGACCTTCCAACACATATTCTATTTTTTCAGACCCAAGAATAATTCTCAGATACATATCCCAATCTGTGAAGTTTTCGACGCCCTTAAGCTTGTTCGTATCAAGTATACGGGCAAAAGGATTCGGAGCAGGTGCCGCCATCGCAAATCTATCATATAGATAGCGAAAAACGGTTAGCAGACATAACAGTTTCAAATAATAAAAATCAAACAAAGCATAAATAGATCATGAATTTTTAATCTAAAAATGCCCCTCCCACTATTACATGCAATATTGTAATCCCCAAACAGAAGGTAATCAAATAATTGATAAAATTAAATTTAATAGCGAAAGGTGGATCCCATGAATATATTTCAGCTCACAACTTTGGCATGATCTCGCTTACGTATATTCATTAGGTATACAACACATTGTCAATCACTCAATAGTGACTTATAGGTTCCGGTCCTGGCCGTTTCTCATTGTGACAGCTTTGGCACGTTCACAAGGAGGCGTACCAAGGTTAAACTTGTCAATGACAAATTCAAGATACTTGCGTAGTCCCGAAAGCTTTGACACGTTCAGAATTTCCGCTTTCGCTTGAATTTATCTAGTATCACATATACATCCGGTATGGATAAATTTCTCTCAACTACACCCTCACAGCTTTGGCACGATCTCGGATGCAGCCATATAATAGATATCCACAAACCGTATTGACAAGACGGACTAAGAAATATGTATCCAATACATACTACTTTCAAAACTTATTAAAAGAGATTTTTCCGCAAAGATGAAAGGTATTTAATTTAATCAAATTAAATAAATACAAGCATGTATCAAGTAAGAACATAATTAAACAATGAATTTAAAGGCATATTCATATCATGTGTCGAGGTTCAGACCTGCTCTGATACCATTTTTGTTGGGGTTTTGAGTGGTAATCCGGGTAAACGCAGCGGATCGTGAAAAATCAAAATTTTCCAATTTCAATTATATTTCTTAGGCAATTAAAATAAAATAATTTATTTCAATTGCTCAATATTCAAAAATTGAAATTTCTACCCAAAAATCAAATTTTTCAGAATTTATCGTTTTACCCCAAAACTTTGAATTTTAATCATTTTAGTCCAAAATTATCAAATACAATTCTAATTGATTCCAAATAAATTCCAAAATGATTTATTAATGTCTAATACATGAAAATTCAGTTTGCAATTCAAAGAACAGATTTTTCCCTAATTGCCGAATTGTCCCTCAATTTTCAAGAATTTGTAATTTGGTCATTTTTGTTCAAAACATGCCAATATCAAATCCAAAAATTCCCAAATTTATTATACATAAAATATATATCAAAACTCATAACATATATGAAAAAACCCCAAATTTGGTGAAGGTTCAAAACTCTAATTTTAATAATTTCACAAATTAACCAATTAATACCAAATTAATCCAATTAAAAGCTTTAATTCAATTCTTACAACACCAATTGAGTCTCACCAACATGAAACACCTCAAGAATAATTGTAGGCCAAATATGAGTGGCTAATAGACTATATAATTGCAACTTGCCATCAAAATGGCAAAAGAAAGCTTAATAAACCATTTTCAAGCATTCTAATTAAATATACATGCTTTCATCTGCATTCAAGCACCCAATCATCAAAACACAACCATAAGAAAGTAGAGGAAAAACTAAGCTAATCATATTGATGCTTATGTTCATAGAAACAATTTTCAAGAAAGAAAAAGTGAAATTCCTTACCAAATTTCCAAAAATAGTAAGCTTTTTCATCTTTTTCTTCTTTTCTCCTCTTTCTCTCTTTTGTATTTGATTTTAGGGTTGATGGAATGAAAAAAAAAATCAAAAAATGGTTTAAATAATTTCCCCTAAATTACCAATTTTTGGGAATTAATATAAGCCACATTTTTTTCAATTTGTTTAATTAATTGGAAAATGATTTAATCAATTTTTTGTGGTTATAAAACATCCAACAATTTGTTGTTTATCCAAAAATACCCAATTAAATCATTCCAAGTGTAACCAATCAAAATTGGCCACAATTTCCCATTAAAATAAGCCATTTAACTTATCTAAATAAGTAATAAAGATATTAAATATTTAATTAATTTAATTATTCAAAAATTGAATAAATAAATATTTAAATATAAATATCTCAAAATATAAATAATATATTTACATTAAGTAATTAAAATACATAAATTAATTATAAATGTCAAATATCACAATTCGACATTTACTAAATGGCCAACAGATCTCTAAAATATGTATCTTCGTTTAACCGTTAAACGACTTATAAATAATCAGTATTATTTATAAAAGGTGCCCTAGTGCCCAACGAGTATATCTTATTAGAAAGACTCTATAGGTTCAGGCATATCCGTCACGAAATCCAATTTCGTGTCCATAATATACCCACCCGTAAATTATGACGAACACAGATAAAAACTCTGAACCATACAGGTCGAGGTCACTGCTTATGTATAATCCTTTCGTCAGAGGTATCCGAATTATTCCAGAGATATAGATATAAACGTCAAATCTCTTTAGTATAATCCCGTCGACGATTCCATTAGCAATCTCTTAAATAACACTTAGAACTGATTTCTACAGTGTACCACGGGCCCATGGATTTAACAGATCGCTAATCCCAAAATGGATACCTATGCTCTGTACATAGAATTGACAGATCCTATCTTGATACGCACTAGATATCATGAGGATCAGTCACACCCAATGAACATGCGGATGTCTGATATAAATAGATCGGTGACATGACAGCCATCAAAGTGTGGAGGATACCTCATATATCTGCAGTGGTACCTCAAGTCGGAGGATCACTATGCTCACTCAATGCGAGAAGATTCTTATTGACGTTGGTGTACCATCTATTAAGAATCTTTAGTAAGTCGTTCAGTATTTATCCGATATAAACACCTACATGTCTATACGAGTCTCCCGAGACTCATGGTTCATTAAGAAACCATTAGAATCCAACATTCCAATATACGACACGTACCGGTTGTTGGACAAAATGACCCATAGCGTCACTATTTGCACAGATCATTGTGTTGTTTGTAGCAAATTAACTATGTGAAAGGAAATTGCACTCTCATCATTTGTGATTAGATCACCACAGATATATAAATGAAGAGAGGTCCCTATGATTAGTACCTGGACTGAGAATGATATGAGACAGTATCAGTCCCCGAAGGTTTAATCATTAAATATCCCTAGCCGTAGTATTATCGAGACTGGACATCGATAATGCGGAATAGGCTAGTATTGCACTTGTGTGCGTTTGTGAGGGCACAACGGCATAGTTCTCATATATATAAGTATTGGATACTTATGCAAGTGCGATAGGAGGTCGTGTTTCACCGACGGTACGGGAAACAGCTTCGCTCTGGATAGACCCCTCGGAATCCCATTGGTATTATGACTATGTGTCTATGGGAGGCCGAAATCAAGGTAGGTGTGTATGGTCTTAACCTGAGACTTACATCGTTAATACTTACGATAATCGATAAACTTTGGTCTTGGTGGTAGGGGACTTTAAACGGGTTCTGAGTACACCCTTCTGCTGGGTTTATCAGAGAGTCGTAGAGTATTGGGTGTGATGTCAAGATGGAAGTATCACTTCAGTCATATTGGAGATGATGTCACGCAGGATACGGTATTAGTGCTCTTAAGTGCTGGCCGGCCATCGGGATATTATGACAAGGTCATGTATATCCGATTATAGAGACTAGTTACCAGACATCCGACATGTGCTTCGGACGGGGCAGACACTTATCCAGCCCCAGCCCTAGCACTGACTATCCGATACTGGCCGATCTACACAATACATTAGTATACTACGCTTGATACAGATCTTAATATTCTTAAATGGATATGTCCGGAGAATTGGGTAGACTTGGTGCTTTGCTAGGAGTCGACCTTGTCTTGTAAATCGGTAGAACGTAGTACTTGGTACGTACGTGATTCGGATACTCCGACGACCGTATTTACTGCCAGATTATCCGGGGATCTCATGGGTCGCTTCCCGATAATCCACCGATGACGCACACACTCGCACTCTTAAATAATCTGGGATTATAATAGAAGAGAGAGAAAATTAATCTAGGATTAAAACGGAGATGTTTTATCCGGGATAAAATGTCGTCTAAAGAGAGAGAACGATTAATTCGGATTAATCGATATATTAATATATTCGATATATTAGACGAAATTAGATTTCGACGCGGAATTAAAATCAGATTTTAATTCGGGTAAACGAGTTAATTTAGAATTAATTCGTTAGCGACGTAAATAATAATTTCGCTAGGCGCAATTATTTATTTAAATTCGATTGAATTAACGTCGCGAAGTAAGCTCGGTATTTCGGAAATATCGAACCCGAACGCGTGAGTGCACGTGGCCTACTTTCATTTGGAAACGTGTGGGGCCCACATGACACATGTCATTCTAATGCTTTGCATGTAGATTGTGTACATTGCACTCAATGTCATTGCATGTAGATAGTGTACAATGCACTCAATGTTATTGCATGGAAATTGAGTGTTTTACACTCTAAGCCATTGCATGTTTTGTGTCATAATTTTATTATTAATTTAATGAAAATTATGGCATAAATATAAATTGATTTTTGGTAAATCATTTTAACAACTAAATACACAATTTTATCTCTCTCAAATTCTCTCTTCCTCTCACGGCAATGGTGGCCATTCTTCACTGGTTTTGAACCAGTTTGGGCGTGAATAAGGGAAGCAAGAGTGGTTTCTCATGGTGAGAAATCAAGTGCTAGCACACTTTCAAGTTTTGCGAAGGTGGTAGGGAGGTTCACCCATGAGGCGGGACTCATCCGATGGAGTTTGGAGCTTCGTTTTGAGACCCGAAACTGCCAAGACAGTGAGCATGGACTGGTTGCAGTAAGCTTACCAGGCAGTGCGTTTTTGGGCATGATTCATCTTCAAATCGACATAACCGATCAATGTAAGTATTCCGCTATCTTCGTTGGTGTATTCACGCATTATTTCATGTCTTGATTTGATCTTGGGACCTTAGAATTAACCAACACCGGTCTCAACGGGTTTACTTACTGACCAAGTAATTATAAACCTTGACCATGAACAGTTAAAGAATGATACTGTTATAATACCGCTCAATGTGAGTTGCAACGCTTTTGCAACTGTATCATAACCAATCACTTTATGGTCATTTACGTCTTTACCATATAATAAAAGAATTTATATTACCAAAACTTCTATATTTATTCATCAATAAAATATATACAAAAGTATTTACAGGGAAATACATAAGAAATTGGCGCTCAGAGCACCAACCCTAACATTTCTATGTACTTTCTATGATAGTTTGATATTGTTGAGTTTCAATCAAGCATAAAAACGAGTTGAATACAACCAAGGAGTAAGGCGGAATTCATACTCACGTTGATGGGTTTGATGCTAGGAAGAACAAGATGCGTTTTCTGCCTCCCTTCATAGCTCGGCAATGGCTTCTGTGACAGTGGACTGCACGGTTTTGGGGTGTCTTCCTCCTTGTTCATTCGGCCATGGATGTCACCATTGAAGCTCCAAGCTTCAAGCTTTCCATGCTCACAAATTCGTTTCCCTATCACCACAATAATAACCCATGTGTGTGCTAGCACTACTCTTCTTCATTTGCTTCTCAAAATTTCGGTCAAACCAGAAACTTTTTGTGAAGAAATCGGCTAGAAGCCGTGAGAGAGGGAGAAGAGAGAAAGATGAAGGGTTTTTGGCTCCAAAAGCCTAAAACCGTGTACTGTTCATCAAGAGAGAGAGAATACCGAATTTCATAGTGAGGAAAAAGAAAAAATGTAATATATATTATTCATTTATTTTCCAAAAATAAATAAAAATATATACCAAACCTTTTCATATTCCAAAAAGTCAAAAGGCAAAAAACAATCAATGCTTTTCACCTTTTACCCATCACTTTTACTATTCACATCAAGTCACTTATAATAGTAACACTGTCATGTCACATCACTCAAAGTGAAAAGTGATTTGATAATTGATGCGACCAGAGATTTGACGCTTGATGTGACTTACGTACCGCACTCGAATTCGAAATGCGAATGCGCTCGCAATCACTCTCGGGCTCGGGTTCGCTAATTCTAAATTAACGAATTTTCCGTCGCGTCGTAATTAAATGATTACGCCTAGCGAAATCACTATTTACGTCGCTAACGAATTAATTTTAATTAATTCGTTCGCCCGAATTAAAATCTAATTTTAATTCCGCGTCGAAATCCAATTTCTTATAATATATCGAATATATTATTTTATCGATTAATTCCAAATTAATCGTTCTCTCTCTTTAATTAATATTTTATCCAGATAAAATATCTCCGCAATTAATCCCAGATTAATTTCTCTCTCTTCTAATTAATCCTAGATTAATTAAAGTGCGAGTTATACATCATCGGTGAATCTTCAGGAAGCGACCCATGAGATCTCCGGATATGTTGGCAGTAAATACGGTCGTCGGATTATCCGAACACGTAGCACCTCGTACTACGTTTATACCGATTTACAAGACAAGGTTGGCTTCTAGCAAAGCGCCATGCCTACCCAATTCTCCAGAAATATTCTTACAGGAATATATAGATCTGTATCAAGCGTATAGTATACCGTAGTATTGTGTATATCGGCCCAGTATCGGATAGTCACGTGCTAGGGCTGGGTTGGATAAGTGTCTGCCCCGTCCGAAGCACATGTCGGATGTCTGGTAACTAGTCTCTAATCGGATATACTGACCTTGTCATAATATCCCGATGGCGCCAGCACTTAAGAGCACTAATACCGTATCCTGCGTGACATCATCTCCACTATGATTGAAGTGATACTTCCGTCTCGACATCACACCCAATACACTACGACTCTCTCTGATAAACCCAGAAGCGGTGTACGCAGAAACGGTTATTAAGCCCTGTACCACCAAGACTAAAGTCTACCGATTATCGCAAGTATTAGCGATGCAAGTCTCAGGTTAAGACTATACACACCTACCTTGATTTCAGCCTCCCATAGACACATATTCATAATACCAATGGGATTCCGAGGGGTTTATCCAGAGCGAAGCTGTTTCCCGTACCATCGGTGAAAAACAACCTCCTATCGCACTTGCATAAGTATCCAATACTTAAATATATGAGAACTATGCCGTTGTGCCCTCACAACGCGCACAAGTGCAATACTAGCCTATTCCGCATTATCGATGTCCTGTCTCGATAATACTACGGCTAGGGATATTTAATGATTAATCCTTCATTGACTGATACTGTCTCATATCATCTCAATCCAGGAACTAATCATATGGACCTCTCTTCATTTATACATCTATGGTGATCTAATCACAAATGATGAGAGTGCAATTTCCTTGTCACATAGTTAATTTGTACAACAACACCGTGATCTGTACAAATAGTGACGCTATGGGTCATATTATCCAACAATCTCCCACTTGGCACATAGCCAGTCACTCGAGCGTCTAACACCCGAACTATGTACGGTTCGCTCAAATTGCTGAGAAAGATTTTCGTCAGCGGATTTGCGTAATTATCTTCTGACGCGATTTGTACGATCATCACATCGCCACGATGTATGATCCGAACGAATCAGATGATGAAAATAGAAGTATATATCTGGATCGTCGATGAGACCATTAATTCTTTAGCCTGTGCTGACACCTAGCTCAGCCACTAACAGAACTATATCTAATCTAATTAGATTTATTATCGATCCAAATGGCTTCTATTGCTGCCTCAGCTGCAGCAATAATCCGCATTTGTTGTTAATCGGCAACAGTTATCTTGCTCGGAATATTTCCAGCTTACTGTCTCGTTATTCAAAACTTTATAGTACCGCATTATTTACGGTTTGGAAACTTGCAAGCAGTGATCCTAGTCACTTCAAGTTCTCCATCTCCATAGTTTAAGACAACATCTTAGTTCTCTCAGATACTAACAGATGTTCTTAACTTCAATCCAATGACTCTACTTGATTGTCCTGATTGGACTCCATATCTCGAAGAGAGATGGACACCAATACAAGTACATTTTAAATGTATAATTTCCAGAGAGTGTTTAACAACTCCAAATCTATCCCAGTAGATCTTTATTCCTTGAATAAAGGTTGTTACTCCAAGAATTCTACAGGAGAATTTCTTATGAAAGCCAAGCTTTCAGCGATTGCTTATGGGAATTTCATTCCAAGAAATGACATATTATCATTATTTTAAGGACTTATGTCAGTGCACTCCCACTAATCCTTTTATATACCACACGAATCATTCGTTTTGAATTAAATCATACTCCATTATGATTACATCAAAAACGACAATTCCTAGAACCTATGCTTACTTCAATCCAACATGGATCGAATAACCTGCGAACCTTGTTTGGTTGTTATTGTCGATAAAACCGACAGGATGTTATAAAAATCCTCCGAAACTTGCCTTTTCAGGAAAGCGATTTTCCGTTAAGCTGTCATATTTCATAAATGAAAACACAGCTTTAGCAAAAGCTTTAGACATTATGTCCCATAGCGTCACTGTTTGTAAATGATATTGTATTATTGTACAAAATTAACTATGTGATAATGAAATTGCCTTTTGCCGTTTTGTAATATTATTTACTTTGAGTTATAAATGGCGAAAGTCCATATGATTAGTACCTGGACTGAGAATGATATGAGACAGTATCAGTCCCCAAAGGTTTAATCATTAAATATCCCTAGTCGTAGTATTATCGAGACTGGACATCGATAATGCGGAATAGACTAGTATTGCGCTTGTGCACGTTGTGAGGGCACAACGGCATAGTTCTCATATATTTAAGTATTGGATACTTATGCAAGTGCGATAGGAGGTTGTGTTTTACCGATGGTACGGAAAACAGCTTCGCTCTGGATAGACCCCGCGGAATCCCATTGGTAGTATGTCTGCGTGTCTATGGGAGGGCCGCATCAGGGTAGGTGTATATGGTCTTAACCTGAGACTTACATCGCTAGTACTTGCGACAATCGGTAAACTTTGGTTTTGGTGGTTGGGGACCTTAACCGGTTCTGTGTACACCTCTTCTGGGTTTATCGAGAATCGTAGTGTACTGGATGTGATGTCAAGATGGAAGTATCGCTTCAGACATATGGAGGTGATGATCACGCAGGACAGAACTAGTACTCTATAAAAGGTTGCAACCGTCGGGACAATATGACAAGGTCAGGATTGTCCGATTTAAAGAGACTAGTTGCTTGATGTCCGATATATGTTTCGTACGGGGCAGACACATCTCCAGCCCCAGGCCTAGCATGTGATCATCCGATACTGGATCGATGTACGCAATACTACGGTATACTACGCTTGATATAGATCTTATATTCCTATAAGAATATTTCTGGAGAATTGGGTAGGCATGGCGCTTTGCTAGAAGCCAACCTTGTCTTGTGAATCGGTAAGAACGTAGTACGAGGTACGTGCGTGTTCGGATTATCCGACGACCGTATTCACTGCCAACATATCCGGAGATCTCTTGGGGTCGCTTCCTGAAGATTCACCTATGATATTTGATTCGAACTTAATTAATCTTGGATTAATTGCGGAGAAACTTTATCTCGGATAAAGTGCCTTATTTAGAGAGAGAGAACGATTAATTTGGAATTAATCAGTAAAATTATTATATTCGATATAATAATTGAAATTCGATTTCGACGCGAAATTAAAATTAGTTAATTCGGGCATACGAGTTAATTTAGAATTAATTCGTAAGCGACGTAAATAATAATTTCGCTAGGAGCGATTATTTATTTAAATTCGATTTAATTAACGTCGCAACGCAAGTTCGGTATTTCGGAAATATCGAACCCGAACGCGTGAGTGCACGTGGGCCCACTTTCATTTGAAACGTGTGGGGCCCACATGACGTTTTTACACATGTCATTAGATGTATTTTATATTGATGATGCATTGCATGGTGATAGTGTGTAATTCACTCAAATGTTATGCATGGAATTAGAGTGTTTGACACTCTAAGCCTTTGCATGGCTTGTGTCATAGATTTATTATTATTTAATAAATATTATGGCATAAATATAAATTGATTTTTGGTATCAAAATCAATAAGAACAAAAGAAAAAAAAACTCTCTTCTCTCTCACTGGCCGAAAATGCATGCAGTTTTGGTCTTCATCTTCTTCATTTTGGTTGCCAAAAGCTTGAAGAAAAGGTTATTGTTTGGAACATACAAGGCTAGCACCTTCAAGGGATCAAAAGAGGTGATAGGGAAACCATCATAGAGCAAGGAATACACAAAGCTTGGAGCTTCCTTCTTCTTGTCTTCCTTGGCCGAAAGTCATCCACCTTGGAGCGCTTCCATTTGGTTTGTTTTTCTTCATCAACAAAGCATTGTAAGTATGATTCCGCCATACTTCGTCTTATATATATTTCTTTGTTGTATTTCATGAATGCTTAATCTTTCCTTGGGACATATATAGAAACCAACAATGGTATCATGGAGCCATGGTTAAGCATGAAATACTTTAGGTTAAAATTTGACAAAATTGGTTGAAGCATGTTCTTGTGAAATTTGATGAATGAGTATGCTTGCATGTATATAGAATGATATTACATGGAATCAATTTTATGAAAAATGCATTGGATGATTTTTCCCCAAAATTTTGACCTTGGCCGAATGGGTGTGGTAAATTGATTAAAGCATGTTCTTGTGAAATTTGATGAATAAGTATGCTTGCATGTATATAGAATGATATTACATGGAATCAATTTTATGAAAAATGCATTGGATGATTTTTCCCCAAAATCTTCACCTTGGCCGAATGGCATGAAGAAATTGATATAAGCATGTTCTTGTGAAATTTGATTAATAAGTATGCTTGCATGTATATAACATGATGTTATATGGAATCAATTTTATGAAAAATGCATTGGATGATTTTTCCCCTAAACTCATGCCTTGGCCGAATGTGTTGCTACTTGGAGTGGATTGGATTTTTTGTGTTTAAGATCATTGGATGACTTAGAACGTGTACGGAACGTAGATTAGTAATTCAATCGGATTGAAAAGCAAATCGACACAAAAACTCACCTTGGCCGAATACATAAGACATGTAAAGGAGTTGATTTTTTTGTTAAAATTAATGTTGGACATTTATTTTGAACAATACATGATTAATAAATTAAATGGGTATTTTTGAAATATTTGGTTTAATAATTAATCTTGGTATTACACTTTAATTAATTGGACTTTAATGTTTGGAATATTAAAATTTAATTAATTTAATTGGTGAATTGGGCTTTTAATGGGGAATTGGGCTTTTAATATTGGATCCAATTTGGGCCTAAATCACTCCATTAAGTCCAAATATAATAATGGGCTTTAATAATTTAATTGGGCCTTATGGGCTTGAAATTGGTTTTATGGCACTTAAGGGTGATTCCTTATTTGGGCTTGGTAATTGGGTATGACCCACATTGACCAAAGCCCAAGCCTTAATAAATCAATTGAAAGCCCATTTGACTTGAATTAAATTAAACATTGGATGTTAGTTGGGCTTTGAGACCCAATAGAATTGGATTTAGAATCTAAGTCTTTAAAGCACATTAAAAGTGTAAACATTTAATTTGGAATTAAATAATTGAATTAGTATTGAATACGAATTAAATTAGATTTAATTAGTAGTTCGATATAATTCGCGAATTCGTACCTTATGTACTTATTCTAAATCGAGTTGGACTCGCGCAAAATCAAACCGTTGTTTGAACATTGGATGATCACTTTAACAAAGACTAATTAATTGGATTAGATTGGTTGTAAAAGCATGTCTTGTTTGAATATATATGTATGTGATGAATGAATAGTGTATATCGGATGGATATTAGAAGGGAAAGGGTATAATTTAGAAATTATTGTAAATTTGGAATTTATAAATTGGACCTGCGTGTCCAGCCTTATCTCTTTATCTCTTTGTATTCTCTTCTCACCTAATTCCCCTCAATGTAAATGAGGTTTCTCTTATTGTATTATGTAATTGGGTAGAAGTAGAATAGTGCTACGGGGAGAGGAAAGGGAGTGATTTGTTCTAGGAACAAGTTGTTTATATATCCATCCGCATATCACTATTACTTTACTTTACGCGCTTTATGATGTTTTAGAAGCATGCTTAAGGGTGTATGATGATGAGACCTAACAAAGATAAATTAATTGGTTGCCAATTACGCAAAAATCCCTCAACAATATTAAGCGATTTTCCTTCCGTTGAATGATTCTTTCTCAAGATCCGAAATTGGCATTGGTTTGTTGGCCAAAGTCAAGACCTTTGTCAATTGAGGATGTGTTTGAATCATGAGAGTTTTGTTCCACATCGGTGTCCTGTCCAAGTTGTGATTTGTTGGCCAAAGTCAAGATCACTTCTTGTCCATCGACATTGATTACGAAATTTTCCTTGTCAATGGGTCCCGCTTAACTGGAATCATTAGGTTTGTTGTGCCAAAGCCAAGGCTTAGTTGATTCAGAGGAAATGGTTAGGAAAATGTATTAGATACATTGACATATGTATTAGATATATATGTTTCGGACTTGGATGTCCACCTACCGGATCTAGGAATTGGATGGGATCCAATTGATCTTCGAGATCTACCTAGTTAAATATCATACAACTTGTTGGCCAAAGTCAAGGTTGTGTGTTATTTAACGGGATCCTAGCCCACTAGGAAATTCTATTTCCCGAGTTGTCTACAGAGGGTTAGAAACTTGAAGAAAATAGTGGGAGGCTATTATTGAATTTGCAATTTCATTCAGATATTTAGCCTTACGCGTCTTTCAAAATTATTTCGTCAATATTTTAAATAATTAGTTGGACTAATATATTGTTATTTTTATATGTAACAGTTTGACTGTACCCATAACATCGTTGACTTTATAGTTGGACTATAGTTGTCAAGATGATTGGCAAAGGTAATATCCGCGACATAATCATGGGCGATAATGTCTTCAAAGGGACAAACTTTGCCGACTGGGAAATGAACCTCAAGATAGTGCTTGGGGCTGAGAGGATACTGTATACTATTCAGAGACCTCTCCCGCCTAAACCCACTGAGCCACTGGAGCTAGAGTTATGGAAAACTCATAGTGATGATTGTGACCAAGCTCAGTCAGTTATGCTAGCTGCAATGACTCAGCATTTCAGACGCCAGAATAGGGACTTGGATCCCTATAACATGATGGCAAGATTGCGTGATCTTCACCGCACCAATAAGCGGATGAAGAGGTACGAGCTAGTAAGGAAACTCTTCCGCTCCCGGATGACAGACGGCGCATCAGTTGAAGCCCACGGGACTCAAATGATCGCCGACATTGATGAGTTGGCCAATATGGGAATAGTCTTGGAGGCTGAGCTGACTATAGATATGATCTTGCAGTCACTTCCTGATACTTGGAAACAAATCATCATCAACTATAAGTTGATGGATACTGACGACACTCTTGGAGAGTTGTTGTCTGTGCTGAAGGAGTCCGAAAGGGAACTCCTAAAGGGGAGCAAGCGCGAGGCGCATTTTGCATTGACCTCTCATGCGCCAAAGGGTGGCCCCAAGGCAATTGGAGGTGCAAGAAGAAGAAGTTCAAGAAGAAGGGTAAAGGCAAGTTGACAGTGGCTTCTAGGAAGCCAAAGGACAAATCTCGGGACATCTGCCTTAAACTGCGGCAAGAGGGGTCACTGGAAACGTGACTGCCGAATGAGCATTGTGCAGAGGGAGGATATCAAGGCTGGCAAGGCATTGCCTCTGGTATGTTTGTTATTGAGATAAATATGAATACTTCTAGTTTTAAAAATTGGATTTTTGATTCTGGTTGTGGTGCTCATATTTGTACTGATGTGCAGGATCTGCATGATAGCAGGGTGCTGGCATCAGGGGAGATGGATCTACGGGTCGGAAACGGAACACCAGTTGCTGTTTTGGCCGTAGGGACTTTTGTTTTAGTACTGCCCTCAGGGCATGAACTTAAACTTTTGAACTGTTATTTTGTACCTAGTTTAACTAGGAATATTATATCTGTATCCTTGTTAACCCAGCAGGGTTACACTTTTGTATTCAGGAACACTGGGTGTTATTTATATAAAAATGATGCAGAAATTTGCACAGCTGTTGCAAATAACGGTCTTTATATTTTGAATATAAATGAATCTCCTAAAATGACAAACAAAAGGCTCAAAAGGAGTAATCTAAAAGATGAAGCTTATATGTGGCATTGTCGTCTAGGACACATCAACAAGACTCGCATATCCACACTTTCAAAGAGTGGGTACTTGGACGAATTTGATCCCAATTCATATGACGTCTGCGAATCTTGTCTTTTAGGCAAAATGCCTAAATCACCTTTTAGCGGTAAAGGTGAACGTGCCACAGAACTGTTAGCTCTCGTTCATACTGACGTATGCGGGCCCATGTCTAGCCAGGCTAGAGGTGGATTTCACTACTTCGTAACCTTTACAGATGATGCATCTCGTTACGGTTATGTGTATCTTATGAGACACAAGTCGGAAACTTTTGAGAAATTCAAAGAGTTTCGACACGAAGTGGAGAAACAAACAGGGATGAGTATTAAGACATTACGGTCAGACCGTGGTGGCGAATACTTAAGTTATGAGTTTCAAGATTACTTGAAAGAATATGGTATTCTTTCACAGTGGACTCCTCCTGGAACACCGCAATTAAACGGTGTGTCCCGAACGGAGAAACCGCACCTTGTTGGACATGGTGAGGTCAATGATGAGTCGCACTGAGCTACCAATATCCTTCTGGGGATACGCATTAAACAGTGCTATACTTATTTTGAATAAGGTACCGTCGAAGTCTGTTGAACAGACCCCATATGAGATATGGACAGGAAGGAAACCAGGTTTCTCTTTCCTAAAGATTTGGGGATGCTGGGCATATGTTAAACGTTTGGAAGGTACCAAACTTGAACCCAAATCTGATAAATGCCTTTTCGTTGGATATCCTAGGGAAACCAAAGGATATTACTTCTATTACCCACAAGAGAACAAAGTATTTGTTGCTCTACATGCGGTTTTCCTTGAGAAGGAATTCCTAAATGCAGTGGTAAGTGGGAGGAAAGTAGAACTCGATGAAGATCGTAGTGATACTGTTCCTGGCAATGAATCAACGACGGAACAAGAACAGACCATCCGGGATGAGTCTGTACCACAAACTTCACATACACAAGGACCGCGTAGGTCGGAGAGAGTCAGAACAGTACCTGAGAGGTATGGGTTCCTGATCTCACCTCATATAGATATTAATCTTATTGAGGATAATGAGCCGGCTACGTATGAGGAAGCGATACAAAATATCGATTCCGCTTTATGGCAAGAAGCCATGAAGTCCGAGATGGATTCCATGTACGCCAACCAAGTTTGGACACTGGTTGATGCACCAGAAGGCGTAAAGCCTATTGGATGCAGATGGATCTTCAAGAAGAAGACCGACATGGATGGCAACGTACAAACGTACAAGGCTAGGCTTGTAGCGAAGGGGTATCGTCAACAATATGGTATTGATTATGACGAAACCTTCTCACCCGTTGCCATGATTAAATCCATTCGGATAATGCTTGCAATAGCTGCATATTTCGACTCGAGATATGGCAGATGGACGTTAAAACCGCTTTCCTTAACGGAAACCTTTTGGAGGATGTTTATATGCAACAGCCTGACGGTTTTATCGTACCTAGACTTGCAAACAAGGTTTGTAAGTTAAATCGATCCATTTATGGATTGAAGCAAGCATCACGGTCATGGAATCAGCGTTTTGATGAGATCATAAAAGAATATGATTTCGTGCAAAACGCAGATGACCCTTGTGTATACAAGAAGGTTAGTGGGAGAGCACTTACTTTTATTGTCCTTTATGTCGACGACGTATTGCTTATAGGCAATGACATTCCCATGCTAACGTCGGTGAAAGCTTGGCTTTCATTAAAATTCTCCATGAAAGATCTGGGAGAAGCAGCCTTTATTCTTGGAATAAAGATCTACAGGGATAGATCTAGAAAGCTGCTTGGACTCTCCCAGAGTACATACATTGATAAAGTGTTGAGATTCAACATGGAACAATCCAAGAGGGGATTGGTTCCAATGGTACGTGGTACCTCTCTGTCTAAGGACATGTGTCCTAAGACTCAGGAAGAGAGAGACCACATGAGTCGGATACCGTTCGCCTCGGCAGTCGGATCGATCATGTATGCCATGATATGTACACGACCTGATGTCTCATATGCTTTGAGCATGTGCAGTCGCTATCAGGCCGATCCAGGTGAAGGTCACTGGATAGCAGTTAAGAATATCCTTAAGTATCTTAAACGAACTAAGGATGCTTTCTTAATTTATGGAGGTGGAGAACTTGCGGTATCTGGGTATACCGATGCAAGTTTCCAAACCGACAAGGATGACTACAAGTCGCAATCCGGGTACATTTTTTGCTTGAATAACGGAGCAGTGAGCTGGAAATCTTCCAAGCAAGATACTGTTGCCGATTCAACAACAGAAGCGGAGTACATCGCTGCATCTGAAGCAGCAAAGGAGGCAGTTTGGATCCGAAAGTTCCTAATCGGATTAGGAGTAGTTCCGTTAGCAGCTGAGCCCGTTCCATTGTATTGTGACAATAACGGGGCTATAGCACAGGCTAAGGAACCAAGGTCTCATCAACGGTCCAAGCATGTTCTTCGACGTTATCATCTGATTCGGGAGATTATACATCGTGGCGATGTAAAAGTCGAGAAGGTCACATCAGATGACAACATTGCAGATCCGCTGACGAAAGCTGTTCTACAGCAAGTTTTTGAACGACACATACATAGTTCGGGTATTAGATGCTTGAGTGACTGGCTATAGGCCAAGTGGGAGATTGTTAGACATTATGTCCCATAGCGTCACTGTTTGTAAATGATATTGTATTATTGTACAAAATTAACTATGTGATAATGAAATTGCCTTTTGCCGTTTTGTAATATTATTTACTTTGATTATAAATGGCGAAAAGTCCATATGATTAGTACCTGGACTGAGAATGATATGAGACAGTATCAGTCCCAAAGGTTTAATCATTAAATATCCCTAGTCGTAGTATTATCGAGACTGGACATCGATAATGCGGAATAGACTAGTATTGCGCTTGTGCACGTTGTGAGGGCACAACGGCATAGTTCTCATATATTTAAGTATTGGATACTTATGCAAGTGCGATAGGAGGTTGTGTTTTACCGATGGTACGGAAAACAGCTTCGCTCTGGATAGACCCCGCGGAATCCCATTGGTAGTATGTCTGCGTGTCTATGGGAGGCCGCATCAGGGTAGGTGTATATGGTCTTAACCTGAGACTTACATCGCTAGTACTTGCGACAATCGGTAAACTTTGGTTTTGGTGGTTGGGGACCTTAACCGGTTCTGTGTACACCTCTTCTGGGTTTATCGAGAATCGTAGTGTACTGGATGTGATGTCAAGATGGAAGTATCGCTTCAGACATATGGAGGTGATGATCACGCAGGACACAGAACTAGTACTCTATAAAAGGTTGCAACCGTCGGGACAATATGACAAGGTCAGGATTGTCCGATTTAAAGAGACTAGTTGCTTGATGTCCGATATATGTTTCGTACGGGGCAGACACATCTCCAGCCCCAGGCCTAGCATGTGATCATCCGATACTGGATCGATGTACGCAATACTACGGTATACTACGCTTGATATAGATCTTATATTCCTATAAGAATATTTCTGGAGAATTGGGTAGGCATGGCGCTTTGCTAGAAGCCAACCTTGTCTTGTGAATCGGTAAGAACGTAGTACGAGGTACGTGCGTGTTCGGATTATCCGACGACCGTATTTACTGCCAACATATCCGGAGATCTCTTGGGTCGCTTCCTGAAGATTCACCTATGATATTTGATTCGAACTTAATTAATCTTGGATTAATTGCGGAGAAACTTTATCTCGGATAAAGTGCCTTATTTAGAGAGAGAGAACGATTAATTTGGAATTAATCAGTAAAATTATTATATTCGATAATAATTGAAATTCGATTTCGACGCGAAATTAAAATTAGATTTTAATTCGGGCATACGAGTTAATTTAGAATTAATTCGTAAGCGACGTAAATAATAATTTCGCTAGGAGCGATTATTTATTTAAATTCGATTTAATTAACGTCGCGACGCAAGTTCGGTATTTCGGAAATATCGAACCCGAACGCGTGAGTGCACGTGGGCCCACTTTCATTTGGAAACGTGTGGGGCCCACATGACACATGTCATTATATGCATTATTATATTGATGATGCATTGCATGGTGATAGTGTGTAATCACTCAAATGTTATGCATGGAATTTGAGTGTTTGACACTCTAAGCCTTTGCATGGCTTGTGTCATAGATTTATTATTATTTAATAAATATTATGGCATAAATATAAATTGATTTTTGGTATCAAAATCAATAAGAACAAAAAGAAAAAAAAACTCTTTCTCTCTCTTGGCCGAAACTGCATGCAGTTTTTGGTCTTCATCTTCTTCATTTTGGTTGCCAAAAGCTTGAAGAAAAGGTTATTGTTTGGAACATACAAGGCTAGCACCTTCAAGGGATCAAAAGAGGTGATAGGGAAACCATCATAGAGCAAGGAATACACAAAGCTTGGAGCTTCTTCTTCTTGTCTTCCTTGGCCGAAAGTCATCCACCTTGGAGCTTCCATTTGGTTTGTTTTTCTTCATCACAAAGCATTGTAAGTATGATTCCGCCATACTTCGTCTTTTATATATATTCTTTTTGTTGTATTTCATGAAGCTTAATCTTTCCTTGGGACATATTATAGAAACCAAAAACAAGCATTATCCAATGGATTACAATGGCAAAGGTGAAAAAGGTTTCGGCGGATCAACACAATGTTGATAAACTCTACCTTTCTTTACAAGCTAGCTTAGTACGTTGGTATGTTGCTTCCATGTTTGTCTTCCTTGAAGACTTATAAGTACCAATAGGCACAATGCCATATGGTTACATCAACAGTATCTAAAAACTTGTTGATATACATGGAATCCATTTTGGACTCATGACACTTTGTCCATAATAGGGAGTCAGATACCTGTATCACTTACCTCATACGTAATCAGTTGGTAACCTAAAGAGATAAACATCTTTATTGAGGTGAGATCAGAAACCCATACCCAGGTTGTTTTCTGACTCTCTCTGATCTACGCGGGTTCTTGTGTACTCGAAGATTAATGGTATAGGTTCATCATAGATGAACTATTTGTGTTCCATTAAAGGACTCCGTGCCTTGAACAGTATTCTCCGATTTTCATCGAGTATCACATCCTCCCACTGACCACTGCAATCGGTATTCTCTCAGGAAAAACCGCATGGTGAGCAACAATCACATTGTCTCATGTGAGTATATAAGTACTATACTTATGGTTTCCCTTAGGATAACCTATATTGGCACTTATCCAATTTGGGTCTTTAGTTTGGTATCATCCAAACGTTATGCCTGGATACCCAAATTATCAGGAATGAGAAACCTCGTTCTTCCCTGTTCATATCCTATATGACATCTGTCAAACAGATTATATGGAACCTATTCTAAATAAGTTATTGCACTGTTAAAACTTTCCATGAAGGAAATGGTAGCTCAGAGCGACTCAGATTAGCCTTATCATGTCTAAATGATTCGGTTAATCCGTTTGGAAACACCGTCACTTTGACATGTTCCGGGAGGAGTCCTCATTGAAAGAATAATACTCTTTCAGTATATAAAAACTTATTGCTTAAGTATTTTCCATTACGGTCTTACCGTGACGGTATAATACTATAGCCGATCTGTTTGTGTATTTCGTGTCGAAACTCTAAAAGTTTCTGATTTGTGTTCTTCAAAAGAAACACATAACCGTAACGTGATGCCACATCCGTTAAGGTCACGAAATATTCATGTTCACATCTAGCCTAGCTAGATATGGGCCCACTAACTTCACCATGAATAGGGCTAACAGATCGGTGGCACTTACACTATTACCAAGTAAACAATGTTTAGGTACTTACCTAACAAAACTAGATTCGTAGACTTTATTTGAATAGTCAAATCAGTCCTAGTATCCACTCTTCAAAAGTGTGGATATACGAGTCTTGTATATTGTGTCCCAGACAACAATGCCACAAATAAGTCTCTATTGATCAAATCAATTTGAGCTATTTATTTGTCATTTTATATGTTTGAGATTTTAATTATATTCAAAATATAAATTCTGTTATTCACATCTAATGTGTTTATCTCAGTATCATCTTTATATAATAAAACACTTAGTGTTCTAGAATATAAAGGTTTATCCGCAACGGATTAAACACTGATATAGAGATAATGTCTCTAGTCAAACTAGTTACATATAAACAGTTCCTAATTTAAGTACACACCCGAAGGGTAGTTCCTAAACTTAGGTATCTACGGTCGAAACAGCGACTTTCGTCCCGTTTCCGATTCGCAGAGCAATCTCAGCTTGAAGTCAGTATCCTGCTCAAAGCAGATTCTGAAATCAATACATATATTTTATGTACCACACTAAGTATTTAAAATCTAATTTCAATACTAGCTGTGAACATAACTAAGACAAACATTTTTAAGTAAGAGCCTTGCCCTTTCTTTAATTCCTTCGTGTCTGCCATATCCAAATGGTAGTCACTTTGGGATATGTCAATTATCCTTTTCAATATTTCAGAAACCTTAGGCCAAGCCTTGGGTTTTTAGAATATCGAAACGATTGCACCTCGTGCTACATGCCCAATTGCAAACTTTGACTTTATCTCCTCTAGAATAGTCAATTAATTCTCCAAGAATTATAAATTGCAATTTTAATACTTCTTAAATCTAAAATTAGATTTATGACAAATATATTAAATTAAGCATTAAAGTCATCATCACATAAATCTTCCAAAGATTTTATGCTCTACTTATTTTGCTTAATTTTGGGCTTAAGGTATAATAAGTTATTTTATCAAATAAAGTAACCTATTATTTATTCCCAATTGAAAATTAAATTATTTAAAATATTTTAATCCCAGATTATATTTTAAATATCCAACTTTTCAATTTTATCTTGATTACAATAGTCCAACTATTTAATCAACGATTAGTGGTACTATATTATAATGATTATAATAGTCCAACTATATAATCAAATATAATCCAAATTAATTAACCTCAATTACATTGATTACTATAATCCAATTATAAAATCAACTGTAAACTGAAATTAATTAATTCAAATATATTGATTAATATAATCCAATTATATATAATCAAGTATAATACAGTCCAACTGTTATTAAAACAACAATTTAAATATTAGTCCAACTAACATTTAATCTAATGACGAAATAATTTAAATGAGCGCGTATGGCGAGTAATTGAACGAGTATTGCAAATTCAATTCTTGCCTCCCACTATTTTTCGTCGAGCCTCTAACCCTCTGTCGAGTACTCGGGAAACCGTGTTTCCTAGTGGGCTAGGATCCCGTTAAATATCACACAATCTTGACTTTGGCCAACAAATTGTATGATAATTAACTAGGTAGATCTCGAAGATCAATTGGATCTCATCCAACTCCTAGATCCAGTAGGTGGACATCCAAGTCCCAAACATATATCTATATATGCCTATATATCGAATATATACCCTAACCTTTTTCCTCTGAATCAACTAGGCCTTGGCTTTGGCACAACAACCTAGTGATCCCAGTCAAGCGCGGACCCATTGACATGGAAGCTTCGTAATCAATGTCAATGGACAAGAAGTGGTCTTGACTTTGGCCAACAAACCACAACTTGGACACGACACCGATATGGAACAAAGCCTCGTGATTCAAAACACATCTTCGACGGACAAGGGCTTGACTTTGGCCAACAAACCCTGCCAATCTAGGATCTTGAGCAAGAATCACTCAATGGAAGGAAAAGACGCATGATATTTGATGAGGGTTTTTTCGCGTGCAAATTGGCTACCAATTTAATTATCTTTGTTAAGGTCTCATCATCATACACCCTTAAACATGCATTCTAAACACATAATAAAGCGCAGTATGAAATAAAATAATAATGATATGCGGATGGATATTTTACACATTGATCCTAGATCAAATCTCTCACTTTCTCTCTCCCGCTAGCACTAATATTCTACCCGTTACACTACACTTCTAAAGAAACCTCATTTACATTGAGGGGAATAGGTGAGAAGAGAATACAAAGAATAGGAGATAAGGCTGGATCGCAGGTCCAATTAATAAATCAAATTTATTACAACAATTCTAAAATCGCCCCACCCGGCTAATATCCATCCGATATACATTATTCAAACATCACAACCATGTATTCATACAAGCATGTTATCAATCAATCTAATCAAATTAATTAATCTGATAATTAGTGATCATCCAATGTTCAAACAAAGATTTGATTTTGTTCGAGTCAAACTCGTTGCGAATACGTACTCAAAGTACGAATTCTACGAATTAAATTAAATTACATAATTAAATCCAATTTAATACGCATTTAATTATAATTTTTATTTAATTCCAAATTAAATATTACACTTTATAAAATAAACCTTTACGACTTAAATTCCAAATTTAATCGTTACGGGTCTCAAAGCCCGATTAATATCCAATATTAATTTAATTAAAGTCCAATGGGCTTTTAATTAATTTCTTCAAGGCGTGGACTTTTGGTCAACTCGGGTCAAACCCGCAACCAAAAGTCCAATCCGGGATTTACCCCATAAGCCCTTTAAATTAATTTTGGCCCATTAGGCCCAATTAAACTTTAAAGGTTCATTAGTCGCATTTGGGCCTTTTGGTTCGGTTTTGGGCCTAATTGGATCCAATCCATTTGGCCTAAACCCAACTTTGATAAAACAAGCCCAATAGGCCCAAATACAACTTTATAAGCCCAAATCCAATTAAGCCAATAATTAAATCTCATGAATCCAATTCGCAATTTATTACCTAAAGTGCATTATATGATTAATTCAATAAATCAACATTCCAAAAACCATATTAGTCCAATTAATCATGCTAATTCAATTATCATGTCCAACACACAAATTGAAAAATCAAACCCATTAAGCTTTTAATGTCTCGGCCAAAGAGGGAAATTATGCCCAAATCAAATTCAATCCAATTGAACCCAATCAAAACAAATTCAACATCCCCAAATGATTTGCAAGTCATCCAATGAACAAAAAATCAAAAATCCAAGACAATATTAGGGTTCATATTTTCGGCCATCACAAGCAAATGGGGAAAATTGTTCCAAACACTTTTTCATCAAATTGATCTAATCAATCATCAATTAAACAACATTCAAGCATTCTAAATCATCCAATTCATTAAACATGCTCAAAATCAAGTTTACCCAAATTTGTCATGCCCAAAATTTGGGGAAAAATGGGATCCAACAAATTTCATGAAATTGATTATGCACAACATCAATTCAACCTCATTCAAGCATACTATACTAAACAATTTAATCATTAGATGCTCAAATTGAGTTACCCAAATTAAAGTTTGGCCAACAATAAGCAATTGGGGAAAATCAATCCAATTAATTTTCTTCAAATTGATTACATATAACTCTATTAATTCATATACAAACATTCTTAAACAAGCAATTTGTCAGAATCATGCTTAAATCAAAAAGCCCCAAATTTTGCTCAAGAACCCTAAATTCGTTTTATGCAACCAATAGCTCAAGATACCATTGTTGAGTTTCAATCAAGTCCAAAGAATCATCCATGCATAAAAACGAGTTGAATACAACCAAGGAGTAAGGCGGAATTCATACTCAAATTGATGGTTTGATGAGCTAGAAGAACAAGATGCGTTTTCTGCCTCCTTCATAGCTCGGCAATGGCTTCTGTGACAGTGGACTGCACGGTTTTGGGGTGTCTTCCTCTTGTTCATTCGGCCATGGATGTCACCATTGAAGCTCCAAGCTTCAAGCTTTCCATGCTCACAAATTCGTTTCCCTATCACAATGATAAACCAATGTGTGTGCTAGCACTACATTCTTCATTTGATTCTCAAATTTCGGTCAAACCAGAAACTTTTGTGAAGAAATCGGTTTAGAAGAGATGCCGAGGGAGAGAAGAGAGAAAGATGAAGGGTTTTGGCTCCAAAGCCTAAAACCGTGTATGGTCATCAAGAGAGAGAGAAGCCGAATTTCATAGTGAGGAAAAAGAAAATGTAATATATATTATTCATTTATTTCCAAAAAAATAAAATATATATACCAAACCTTTTCATTATTCCAAAAAGTCAAAAAGGCAAAAACAATCAATGCTTTCACCTTTTACCCATCACTTTTACTATTCACATCAAAGTCACTTTATCAAAGTAACAACATGTCATTCACATCACTCAAAGTGACAAGTGATTTGATAATTGATGCGACCAGCGATTTGACGCTTGATGTGACTTGCGTACCGCGCTCGAATTCGAAATGCGAATGCGCTCGCAATCACTTCGGGCTCGGGTTCGCTAATTCTAAATTAACGAATTTTCGTCGTCGCGTCGTAATTAAATGATTACGCCTAGCGAAATCACTATTAAATCGCTAACGAATTAATTCTTAATTAATTCGTTCGCCCGAATTAAAATCTAATTTTAATTCCGCGTCGAAATCCAATTTTTATAATATATCGAATATATTATTTTATCGATTAATTCCAAATTAATCGTTCTCTCTCTTTAATTAATATTTATCCCAGATAAAATATCTCCGCAATTAATCCCAGATTAATTTTCTCTCTCTTCTATTAATCCTAGATTAATTAAGTGCGAGTAGTTATACATCATCGGTGAATCTTCAGGAAGCGACCCATGAGATCTCCGGATATGTTGGCAGTAAATACGGTCGTCGGATTATCCGAACACGTAAGCACCTCGTACTACGTTTATACCGATTTACAAGACAAGGTTGGCTTCTAGCAAAGCGCCATGCCTACCCAATTCTCCAGAAATATTCTTACAGGAATATATAGATCTGTATCAAGCGTAGTATACCGTAGTAGTATTGTGTATATCGGCCCAGTATCGGATAGTCACGTGCTAGGGCTGGGGTTGGATAAGTGTCTGCCCCGTCCGAAGCACATGTCGGATGTCTGGTAACTAGTCTCTATAATCGGATATACATGACCTTGTCATAATATCCCGATGGCCGGCCAGCACTTAAGAGCACTAATACCGTATCCTGCGTGACATCATCTCCACTATGACTGAAGTGATACTTCCGTCTCGACATCACACCCAATACACTACGACTCTCTGATAAACCCAGAAGCGGTGTGTACGCAGAACCGGTTAAAGCCCTGTACCACCAAGACTAAAGTCTATCGATTATCGCAAGTATTAGCGATGCAAGTCTCAGGTTAAGACTATACACACCTACCTTGATTTCGGCTCCCATAGACACATAGTCATAATACCAATGGGATTCCGAGGGGTCTATCCAGAGCGAAGCTGTTTCCCGTACCATCGGTGAATGAAACACACCTCCTATCGCACTTGCATAAGTATCCAATACTTAAATATATGAGAACTATGCCGTTGTGCCCTCACAACGCGCACAAGTGCAATACTAGTCTATTCCACATTATCGATGTCCTGTCTCGATAATACTCCGGCTAGGGATATTTAATGATTAATCCTTCGTGGACTGATACTGTCTCATATCATCTCAATCCAAGAACTAATCATATGGACCTCTCTTCATTTATACATCTATGGTGATCTAATCACAAATGATGAGAGTGCAATTTCCTTGTCACATAGTTAATTTGTACAACAACCCGTGATCCGTACAAATAGTGACGCTATGGGTCATATATCCACCGATATGATGAATTATGTTAGTGCTTTGCTTGTTGAGTATGAGTCCAAGGGTTGAACTCAATTTAGTGTGGCATAAGTTAGTTATTCTGTATAGGTGGTGGTTAGTTTAAGATATCGTCTTGTAGCCTTTTAGACCATATAATCCTCAGTGGTTAGATAGAAGAATTGTAATGCCCCTTAAGGTTAGAGACTCAAGTCGATAATCAAGACAACAGTTAGTTCCAACTACAGATAAATAGTTGAAGATCGTAGCTTAGATATAGAAGTTAGCTTCCAGTGAGAATAAATTAGTTATGCTAGTGTAGTACAGAGCAAGATAGATTTCCACTAATGATCAGATTCGAATCAACAGATACAAGGACTGAGAAATTTGGAGGATGGAATTTTATAAGGAGGGGTTAATGTAACATCCCAGATTTCCAGGATATTTCTAGAAGGTTCCCGGAGGAAGTTATAGTCTCGGAACATGATGATAATAAAGAATAAGAGTTCAAGCGATGATATATGTGTTGGGGTTAGTGCTCAGAGCGCCAATTCCCTTTGTATCCTTGAAAATACTTTTGTAAACGTTTTATTATGAATAAAATCACCAGTTTCTAAATAATATATCTTCTTATATGAAAAGAATGTAATTGACCTTAGGATGATTAGTCACAATACGTTGCAAAAGGTCGCAGCGAACATTGAGTTGTATCATTACGTTGTCATTCGTGGACTGTTCCGGTAAAGGTTTACATACTTGGTTAGTAAAGTTAATGTTGGAAAATTCAATTATGGGGACCTAAACATCACTGTTTGTACAGACATGGTGTTGTTGTATAAATTAACTATGTGCCAAACAAAATTGCTATTTTATCATTTGTAATTAGATTACCAATATATGTAAATGATAAAAGTCTATATGTTTAGTACCAGATTAATAAGATATGAGACAATATTAATCCACAAAGGTTTAATCATTAAATATCCCTAGTCGTAGTATTATCGAGACTGGACATCGATAATGCGAAATAGACTAGTATTGCACTTGTGCGTATTGTGGGAGTATAACGGCATAGTTCTCATATATTTCAGTATTGGATACTTATGCAAGTGTAAAAAGAAGGTTCTGTTTACCAATGGTACGGAAACAGTTTCGCTCTAGATAGACCCCTCGGAATCCATTGGTAGTATGACTATGTGTCTATGGGAATCTCAAACATGGTAGGTGTATTTGGTCTTAACCTGAGACTTGCATCGCTAATACTTGCGACAATCAGTATACTTTGGTTTTGGTCGTCCGGGGTTTAATAGGTTCTGTGTATGCCTCTGCTGGGTATACTGAGAATCGTAGTGTATTAGGGGTGATGTCAAGATGGAAGTATCACTTCAGTCATATAAGATGATGATCACGCATGATACGGAACTGATACTCTTGTATGCGGCATCTATCGGAATAATATGACAAAGTTATGATTATCCGATTATAGAGACTAGTTACCAGAGATCCGATATATGCTTCGTACGGGGCAGACATAATTCCAGCCACATGCCTAACATGTGACATTCGATACTGGATCGCTATACGCAATACTATGTATACAACGCCTGACATAGATTACATATTCCTAAAATAATATTTCTAGAAAATTGGGTAGGCACGGTGCTTTGCTAGAAGCCAACCATGTATTGTAAATCAGTAAGAACGTGTATCAGGTACACACGTGTTCAGATAATCCGACGATCGAATTTACTGCCACATATCCAGGGATCTCATGGGTCGCTTCCCGAAGATTCACCGATGACGTATGACTCGAACATAATTAATCATGGATTAATTGGAAGAAAGAGAAAATTAATGTATGTTTATTAAGGAGAATTTTATCTGGTATAAAATTCAATTTAAAGAGAGAGAACGATTAATTTGGAATTAATCGATTAAAATAATATATTCGATATATTAAATGAAATTAGATTTCATGACGGAATTAAAATTAGATTTTAACTCGGGCAAACGAATTAGTTTAGAATTAATTCGCGAGCGACGTGAATAGTAATTTTGCTAGGCATAATTATTTAATTAAATTTGATTTAATTACGTCGCGATAGAAAATTCTTTAATTCGAATTAATGAACCCGAGCTCGGAAAATTTGCGGGCCTACTCGGATTTTGAATTAAAGTATGGCCCGCACAAGTCACATCACCTAGTCTATCTCATCACCTTTTGGTTGATGGAAGTAGTTTGGATTTGATGGTAACTTGTAAATCACTATTTGTTATTGGAATGACTAATACAAAAAGTTTGGTTTTGGTATTGATAATTGTTTTTTTGGAAATCAATTTTTATTACCACAAAAATCGCTCTCTTTCTCCCTCCCAACTTCATGACTTGGGCGTGAACTTCATCTTCTTCTTCCTCTCCCATTTGGCTTGGCCGAACCTATCATAGAACAAGGAAGAAATTGTTGGAATGTTTCCAGTGCTAACACACTTAAAGGAGTCATACAAAGGTGTTAGGGACACTTATCCATGAGTTTGTAATTCAAGGACATGCTTGGATGCTCAACATACATCAAATGAGAAGCTTGGAGCAACTTCCATGGAGGCAAAAGTTTTGAACTCTACACATCCTTAGCCGAGCAATGTAAGTATTTTCCGCTACTTTACTTTGCTTATTCACACCATTTTATGCTTAATATGATCTTGGTTTGACCTAGAAAACCCAACAATGGTATCATGAGCCTAATTTAAGCATGAAATATTTTAGGGTTCTTAATTTTGAATTTGGGTATATTTTTATTTGAGCATGATTTGATCAAATTGTTTGTTTGAGCATGCTTATATATTGATAACTTAGAGTTATGCATGATCAATTTGATGAAAAATTAATTGGATTAATTTCCCCAAATTTGGAGGCTTGGCCGAATACATTAAGTGCCCTAAGCTCTTGGTGATTTTTGATTTTAAGCCATTGGATGTGTTTAAAATGCTTGGATATATTGATTTGTGATTTAATAATTGGATTGAAACCAAAATCGAATATAAAAAATCCTTTGATTGCCGAGAGTTAATAAGCATGTGGATTGATTTTGCTTCAATTTGTGTTGGACATAAGTTGATTGATTTAATTAAAGCATGATTAATTAGTGTAATTGGTGTTTTGGAAATATTAATTTAACTAATTAATTATGGCTAATACACTTTAATTAAATAATTGTGATTTTTGGAATATTGTGATTAAATTAATTGGCTTAATTTGGAATTGGACTAAAATATTGTATTTGGGCTCAATGCTTGGTTGGGCAAGTTGTTTTAGGATAATTGGTTGGATCCAATTGGGCCTAAAACCATTTCTATAAAGTCCAAATATGATAATGGGCCTTTAAAAATTTAATTGGGCCTCTATGGGCCAAAATTAATTTTATGCAAAGGGTGATTCCTTATTGGGCTTTGGTTGCCAAAGTCCATGCCTTATGAATTAATTAAAAGCCCATTGGACTTTAATTAAAATTGACATTGGATGTTAATTTGGCTTTGAGACCCATTAAGATTAGATTTAGAATCTAAGTCGTAAAGGCACATTAAAAAGTGTAATTATTTAATTTGGAATTAAATAAAGAATTAGTTTGAATACAATTAAATTGGATTTAAAATTGTAGTTCGATATAATTCAAGAATTCGTACTTTGAGTACTCATTATTAAACGAGTTGGACTCGCACAAATCAAATCGTTGTTTGAACATTGGATGGTCATTAACCAAAGATTAATTACTTGGATTAGATTTATTGATAACATGCTTTGTGTGAATACATGAATGTGATGTATGAATAATGTATATCGGATGGATATTAGATGGTGAGGGCAATTTTGGAAATTGTTGTAATAAATTTAGAATTTATTAAATTGGACCTGTGTGTCCAGCCGTTATCTCTCGATTCTTTGTAATTCTCTTCTAACCTATTCCCCTCAATGTAAATGAGGTTTCTTTAGAAGTGTTATGTAATTGGGTAGAAGTAAGAATAGTGCTAGTCGGGGAGAGGAAATGAAGTGATTTGTTATAGGAACAATTTGTGAGATATCCATCCGTATATCATTATTAATTTATTTATTTGCGCCTTATTATGCTTTTAGAATGCATGCTTAGGGTGTATGATGAGACCTATCAAGATAATTAATGGTTGCCAATTACGTTAAAAACCCTCATTTCATATTTAAGCGTTTTCCTTCTTGAGTGATTCACTCTCAAGATCCAAGATTGGCACTGGTTTGTTGGCCAAAGTCAAGACCTTTGTCCATCGCGGATGTGTTTAAATCATGAAGGCTTTGTTCCATATCGCATGTCTTGTCCAAGTTTTGATTTGTTGGCCAAAGTCTAGATCACTTCTTGTCCATCGCCATCAATTACGAAGCTTTCCAAAGTCAATGGGTCCCGCTTAACTGGAATCATTAAGCTTGTTGTGCCAAAGCCAAGGCTTAGTTGATTCAGAGGAAAATGTTAGGGAATATATTGGATATATTGGCATATATTGGATATATGTTTCGGACTTGGAAGTCCAACTAATGGATCTAGGAATTGGATGAGATCCAATTGATCTTAGAGATCTACCTAGTTAAGTTTCATACAACTTGTTGGCCAAAGTCAAGGTTGTGTGCTATTTAACGGGATCCTAGCCCACTAGGAAACTAGGTTTTCCGAGTACTCAACACAGGGTTAGAGGCTCGCCGAAAAATAGTGGGAGGCAAGTATTAAATTTGCAATTTCGTTTAGATACTTGCCAATACGCGCTCATTTCAATTTTTCGTCATTAAAAATAAATATATTAGTTGGACTAATATTCAATTGTTGTTTTAATTAAACAGTTGGACTGTATTCAAACTACTTCATTTATAGTTGATTATATAATTAGATTATAGTAATCAAATATATTTGAATTTAACCAATCAAATAGTAGTTGATTATATAGTTAGACAATAGTAATCATTATATTCGATTGTACCCGAAATCGTTGATTGGATAGTTGGACTATTGGAATCAAGATAACTGAAAGATTAGCGTTTAAAACATAATCCTGGGTGAAAATGTCTTTAAGCGGCTTCAATTTTCAGATTGGGAATAAAACCTCAAGATAGTCCTGGGAACTGAGAAGTTGTTCTATTTGATATAGAAACATCTCGGGCCTGAGCCAGAAGTTGAGCAAATAGTGGAGCATGAGTTTTGGAAGACTCGTGGTGATGATAACTTTAGTGCTCAATCCTTTATGCTTAATGCAATGACACTTTAATTTTGTCGTCAAAACTAAGAATTAGATCCTTATACCATGATATTGAAATTAAAGATCTTCATAGATCTAATATTAGATCTTAGAAGTACAAATTGCAAAAGAAGCTCTTTCGCTCGCGTATGTCAGAGGGTACATCTGTCGAGCACTAGCTGTCGCAGATGATTCCTGACATCGATCAGCTAGGTTAGCTGGGCATTACCTATGTGGCTGAGACTACCAAAGATTTGATCTTATAGTCTCTGCCCGAATGCTGGGGCAGGTTCATTATGAACCAAAAGAAAAATCTTGGAGAGTTGATGGCTATGCTCTAGGAGGCGGAGCCATAGCTTCTAAAATGGGCAAAGGCAAAATCATCACAGTCTTCTAGGAAGACAAAGGACATATCCCAAGATGTCTGCCTAAACTGTGGCAAACGGGGTCACTAGATGCGTGACTGCCGTATGGACAAGGCAGACATGAAGGAAATGAAGGCGGGGCAAGGCTCCGGCTTCAATTATATTTGTCATAAACATGTTCACTACTAGTTTCAAAAAAAAATTTAGATTGATACTAGATGTGGTACATAAATATGTACTGATGTGCAGAATCTGCTGAGTAGCAGGGGACTAACTTCAGATGATATCTACCTGCGAGTCGAAAACGGGACGAGAGTCGCTGTTTAACCGTAGAAACCTAAGTTTTTGAACTGCCATTAGGGCATGTACTTAAATTAGGAAACTATTATAATGTACCTAGATTGACTAGAAACATTATCTCTATATCTAAGTTTAACCCGTTGCGAGTATACCTTTATATTCAAAACACGAAGTGTTTTGTTTATAATGATGATATTGAGATAAATACATTGTATGTGAATAACAGTATTTATATTTTGAATATAAACAAATCTCAAACATATAACATGACAAACAAATAGCTCAAACTGTATTAATCAATGAGACTTATTTGTGACATTGTTGTCTGGGACACATCAAACAAGACTCGTATATCCACACTTTTGAAGAATGGATACTATGACTGATTTGATTCTAATTCAATTCAATGATGTTCTACAAATCTAGTTTATTAGGCAAAATGCCTAAACAAAAAACCTTTTACTTGGTAAAAGTGCAAGTGCCACCGATCTGTTAGCCCTCATTCATAGTGACGTAAGTGGGCTCATGTCTAGCTAGGCTAGAAGAGGATATGAATACTTCTCAACCTTTACGGATGTAGCATCGCGTTACGGTTATGTGTTTCAAATGAAACACAAATTGGAAACTTTTGAGTAATTCAAAGAGTTTCGACACGAAGTAGAACAACAGACCGGCTAAAGTATTAAAGTGTCACAGTTAGACCGTGGTGGAAAATACTTAAGCAATAAGTTTCTCGATTACTTGAAAAGTATAGTATTCTTTCATTATGGACTCCTCCCGGAACACCTCAATTTGATGGTGTGTCCGAATAGAGAAATCGAACTTTGTTGGACATGGTAAGGTTTATGGTAAGTCGCTCTGAGCTACCAATTTCCTTATGGGGATACTCATTAAACAGTGCAATACTTATTTTGAATAAGGTTCCATGAAAATCTGTTAGACAGACTTCATATTAGATATGAACAGGAAAGAAACTGGGTTTCTCATTCCTGATGATTTGGGTATGTTGGGCATATGTTTGGATGATACCAAACTAGAACCCAAATCGGATAAGTGCCTAATTTATGGGTTATCCTAGGGAAACCAAAATATAGTACTTATACAACTCACAAGAGAATAATGTAATTATTGTTTTTCCATGCGTTTTTCCTAAGAGGAATACCTATATGCAGTGGTAAGTGGAAGAAAAGTAAAACTCGATGAAAATCAGAGTAATACTGTTCCAGGCACTAATTCCTCAACAGAACACAAACAGTTCATCAGGGATGAAACTGTACCATAATCTTCGAATACACAAGAACCGCGCTGGTCCGAGAGAATCAGAAAACAATCTGGGGGTTTGGGTTTCTAATCTCACCTCATGTAGATCTCAATCTTATTGAGGAAGACGAACCGACTACGTATGAGGAAGTAATACAGGGTATCGACTCCCTTTTATGGCAAAGTGTCATGAAGTCCGAAATGGATTCCATGTATAGCAACTAAGTTTGGACACTGGTTGATGTACCATAAGGCATTGTGCCTATTGGTACTATATGGGTCTTCAAGGAAGACAATTATGGATGGCAACATACAAATGTACATAGCTAGGCTTGTAGCGAAAAAGTATCATTTTCAACATTGTGTCGATTACGATGAAACCTTTTACTCATTGCCATGATTAAATCCATTCGGATAATGCTTTCTAATGCTGCATGTTTCATTTATGAAATATGACAGCTAAACATCAAAACCGCTTTCCTTCAACGGAAACCTTTTGGAGGATGTTTATAAACATCCTAACAGTTTTGTGGTGCCAAAACATGCAAACAAGGTTTGTGAGTTAAATCAATCCATTTATGGATTGAAGCAAGCATTGAGTTCTTGGAACTAATGTTTTGATAAGATCGTAATGGTATATGATTTAATTCAAAACGAAAATAATTCTTGTGTACATAAGAAGGTTAGTGGGAGCGCACTGACAATGTTGTCCTATATAATGATGACATGTCATTTATTGGAAATGACATTCCTATAATACAATCGGTGAAAGCTTGGCATTCATTAAAATTCTCCATAGATTACTTGGGAGAGACAACCTTTATTCTAGGAATAAGGATCTACTGGGATAGATCTAAATATTGTTGGCACTCTCCGAGAACTCGTAAATTGAAAGATATGTACACGACCCGGTGTCTTATATGCTTTGAGCTTATAGAGTCACAATCAGGCCGATCGTGTACATAAGAAGGTTAGTGGGAGCGCACTGACAATGATTGTCCCATATAATGATGACATGTCATTTCTTGGAAATGACATTCCTATAATACAATCGGTGAAAGCTTGGCTTTCATTAAAATTCTCCATAGATTACTTGGGAGAGACAACCTTTATTCTAGGAATAAGGATCTACTGGGATAGATCTAAATATTGTTGGCACTCTCCGAGAACTCGTAAATTAAAAGATATGTACACGACCTGATGTCTTATATGCTTTGAGCTTATAGAGTCACAATTGGGCCGATCCAGGTGATGGTCCCTGGATTGATGTTAATAACATCCTAAAGTATCTTAGATGAACTATGGATGCTTTCTTATGCTATGGAGAATGAGAACTTGAAGTGACTTGGTTCATTGTTGCAAGTTTCTTAACCGACAAAAACGACTATAGTTTATAATAAGGGTACTATATAGTTTGAATAACGGAACAGTGAGATGGAAATATTCCAAGCAATATACTGTTGCCGAATAAACAACAAAAACGGAATATTGCTGCAGCTGAGGCAGTAAAAGAAGCAATTTTGGATCTGTAAAATTCCTAATTAGATTAGGAGTAGTTCTGTTAACAGCTGAGCTAGGCTACAACATAGGCTAAAGAATTAATGGTCTCATCAACGATCCGAATATATACTTCAACTATTTCATTGGATTCATCGGATCATACATCGTGGCGATGTGATGATCGATTAAATCGCATTAGATGATAACCTTGCAAATCCCCTGACGAAAGCCGTTTCTCAGCAGAAGTTTGAGCGACCCGTACATAGTTCAGGTGTAGGAAACCTGAGTGATTGGCTATAGGCCAAGTGGGAGATTGTTGGACAATTATGACCTATAGCATCACTGTTTGTACAGAACATGGTGTTGTTGTACAAATTAACTATGTGACAAAGGAAATTGCTCTTTTATCATATGTAATTATATTACCAAGATATGTAAATGATAAAAGTCCATATGATTAGTACCAGATTAATAAGATATGAGACAATATTAATCCATTAAGGTTTAATCATTAAATATCCCTAGTCGTAGTATTATCGAGATTGGACATCGATAATGCGGAATAGACTAGTATTTCACTTTTGCGCATTGTGGGAGCATAACGACGTAGTTCTCATATATTTAAGTATTGGATACTTATGCAAGTGTAATAGGAGGTTCTGTTTACCAATGGTACGGAAACAGCTTCGCTCTGGATAGACTTCTCGGAATCCCATTGTTAGTATGACTATGTGTCTATGGGAATCCGAATCAGGGTTGGTGTATTTGGTCTTAACCTGAGACTTGCATCGTTAATTCTTGCGACAATCAGTATACTTTGGATTTGGTCATCCGGGGCCTTAACAGGTTCTGTGTACGCCTCTGCTGGGTATACTAATAATCGTAGTGTATCGGGTGTGATGTCAAGATGGAAGTGTCACTTCAATCAAATGAAGATGATGATCACGCAAGATACGGAACTGGTACTCTTGTATGCTGCAGCTATTGGGATAATATGACAAGGTCAAGATTATCCGATTATAGAGACTAGTTACCAGAGATCCGACACAATTCCAACCCCAGGCCTAGCATGTGACATTCGATACTGGATCGCTATACGCAATACTATGTATACTGCGCCTGACATAGATTACATATTCCTTAAAAGAATATTTCTGGAGAATTTGGTAGGCACGGTGCTTTGCTAGAAGCCAACCATGTCTTGTAAATCTGACGACCGGATTTACTACCAACATATCCAGGGATCTCATGGGTCGCTTCTCGAAGACTCACCTATGACGTATGACTCGAACATAATTAATTTGGGATTAATTGGAAGAGAGAGAAAATTAATCTAGGATTAATTACGGAGAATTTTATCTGGGATAAAATTCAATTTAAAGAGAGAGAACGACTAATTTGGAATTAATCCATTTAAATAATATATTCGATATATTAAATGAAATTAGATTTCATGATGGAATTAAAATTATATTTTAATTCGGGCAAACGAATTAGTTTAGAATTAATTCGCGAGCGACGTGAATAGTAATTTTGCTATGCATAATTATTTAATTAAATTTGATTTAATTACGTCGCAACAAAAAATTCGTTAATTCAGAATTAACAAACCCGAGCCCGGAAAGTGTTTGCGGGCCCACTCGGATTTTGAATTAAAGTGCGGCCCGCACAATTCACATCATCTAGTCTATCTCATCACCTTTTGGTTGATGGAAGTAGTTGGATTTGATGGTAACTTGTAAATCACTCTTTGTCATTTGGAATGACTAATACCAAAAGTTTGGTTTTGGTATATGATAATTATTTTTTGGAAATCAATTTTTATTACACAAAAAATCACACACTCTCCCTCTCTCCAACTTCATGCCTTGGGCGTGAACTTCATCTTCTTGTTGGTTTCTATAATTAGTCCCAAAGAAAGATTAAGCCATAGAAATACAAATAACATACATGCAAAGCTAGAAACATGGCGGAATCATACTTACTAAGCTTTGTGACGAAAATGGTGAAGACAATCCTTGAGTCTTCAAGGTGGAAGTTTCGGCCAAGATGAAGAGGAAGAGAAGCTTCAAGTCTTCAAGTGTTCCAAGCTCCAAGGTTGTTTCCCTATCACCTCTTTTGATCCTTCAATGTGCTAGCAAAATGGAGAAATGAAAATGATTTTTCTGCCTTTGGTTTGAAGCTCACGGCGTGAGCAAAGGAGAGGAAGAGGGAGTGTTAAACTTTTCAATTTTCTTTCTCTCTTTTGTTTCCAAAAACGTGAGAGACCAAATGAATGCAATGATAAGATATCAAATACCAAAATGAATTTTTAATTAAAAACCCTTCAAAAACCGTGAAAGGTTTTCCCTCCAAAGGAAAATTCATCATATGCCATCATTATCTCACATTGAGAATAGAGACAATGTATCATCCCATAAAGGTGACTAGATACATCCATCATCTATTCGTGTCAAGTAATGAGATATCGCGATGTGATTTGCGGATTCCACCCGTTTCAAATACGAATGTGTCCGCAAACACTTTCGGGCCCAAATTCGCTAATTCCGAATTAACCAATTTCCGTCGCGACGAGAATTAAATATTACGCCTAACGGAATTATTATTCAGATCGCTAACGAATTAATTCCAAATTAATTCGTTTGCCCGAATTAAAATCCGATTTTAATTCCGCGTCGAAATCTAATTTCGTTTAATAATATATCGAATATATTATTTTATCAATTAATTCCAAATTAATTGATCTCTCTCTCTCTCCTAATAAGGCATTTTATCCAAGATAAAGTTTCTCCATAATTAATCCAAGATTAATAAAGTTCGAATCAAACTTCATAGGTGAATCTTCAGGAAGCGACCCAAGAGATCTCCGGATATGTTGGCAGTAAATACGGTCGTTGGATAATCCAAACACGTACGTACCTCGTACGACGTTTTTACCGATTTACAAGACAAGGTTGGCTTCTAGCAAAGCGCCATGCCTACCCAATTCTCCAGAAATATTCTTACTGGAATATTAGATCTTTATCAAGCGTAGTATACCGTAGTATCGCGTACATCGATCCAGTATCGGACGATCACATGTTAGGCTTGGGGCTGGAAATGTGTCTGCCCCGTACGAAACATATATCGGACATCAAACAACTAGTCTCTTTAAATCGGACAATCCTGACCTGATCATATTGTCCCGACGGTTGCAACCTTTTATAGAGTACTAGTTTTGTATCCTGCGTGATCATCATCTCCATATGTCTGAAGTGATACTTCCATCTTGACATCACATCCAGTACACTAAGATTCTCGATAAACCCAGAAGAGGCGTACACAGAACCGGTTAAAGCCCCGAACCACCACAACCAAAGTTTATCGATTGTCGCAAGTACTAGCGATGCAAGTCTTAGGTTAAGACCATATACACCTACCCTGATGCGGCCTCCATAGACACGCAGACATACTACCAATGGGATTCCGTGGGGTCTGTCCAGAGCGAAGCTGTTTTCCGTACCATCGGTAAAACACAACCTCCTATCGCACTTGCATAAGTATCCAATACTTAAATATATGAGAACTATGTCGTTGTGCCATCAAAACTCGCACAAGTGCAATACTAGTCTATTCCACATTATCGATGTCCGATCTCGATAATACTCCGACTAGGGATATTTAATGATTAAACCTTTTATATTGATACTGTCTCATATCATCTCAATACGGAACTAATCATATGGACTTTTGCCATTAATATATTAAGTAAATAATTTTACGAAACGGCAAAAGGCAATTTCATTATCACATAGTTAATTTTGTATAATAATACAATATCATTTACAAAACAGTGACGCTATGGGTCATAATGTCTAACAATCTCCCACTTGGCCTATAGCCAGTCACTCAAGCATCTAATACATGAACTATGTATATGTCGTTCAAACACTTGCTGAAGAAAAGCCTTCGTCAGCGGATCTGCAATGTTGTCATCCGATGTGACCTTCTCGACTTTTACATCGCCACGATGTATAATCTCCCGAATCAGATGGAACGCCGAAGAACATGCTTGGATCGTTGATGAGACCTTGGTTCCTTAGCTTGTGCTATAGCCCCAGTTATTCCACAATACAACGGCACGGGCTCAGCTGCTAACGGAACTACTCCTAATCCGATTAGGAATTTTCGGATCCAAACTGCCTCCTTTGCTGCTTCTGATGCAGCAATATACTCCGCTTCAGTTGTTGAATCGGCAACAGTATCTTGCTTGGAAGATTTCCAGCTCACTGCTCCGTTATTCAAACAAAAAATGTACCCCGATTGCGACTTGAAGTCGTCCTTGTCGGTTTGGAAACTTGCATCGCTGTACCCAGACACCTCAAGTTCTCCACCTCCATAAATTAAGAAAGCATCCTTAGTTCGTCTAAGATACTTAAGGATATTCTTAACAGCCATCCAGTGACCTTCACCTGGATCGGCCTGATAGCGACTGCACATGCTCAAAGCATATGATACATCAGGTCGCGTACATATCATGGCATACATGATCGATCCGACTGCCGAGGCGAACGGTATCCGACTCATGTTATCTCTCTCTTCTTTAGTTTTAGGACACATGTCCTTAGAGAGAAGAATACCACATGACATTGGCATCAATCCCTTCTTGGATTGACCCATGTTGAATCGCTTCAACACTTTGTCAATATATGTACTCTGGGAGAGTCCAAGCAGCTTTCTAGATCTATCCCGGTAGATCTTTATTCCCAGAATAAAGGCTGCTTCTCCCAGATCTTTCATGGAGAATTTTAATGAAAGCCAAGCTTTCACCGACGTTAGCATGGGAATGTCATTGCCTATAAGCAATACTTCGTCGACATAAAGGACAATAAAAGCCAGTGCTCTCCCACTAACCTTCTTGTATACACAAGGGTCATCATCGTTTTGTACGAAATCATATTCTTTATGATCTCATCAAAACGCTGATTCCATGACCGTGATGCTTGCTTCAATCCATAAATGGATCGATTTAACTTACAAACCTTGTTTGCAAGTCTAGGTACGATAAAAACCATCAGGTTGTTGCATATAAACATCCTCCAAAAGGTTTCCGTTAAGGAAAGCGGTTTTAACGTCCATCTGCCATATCTCGTAATTGAAATATGCAGCTATTGCAAGCATTATCCGAATGGATTTAATCATGGCAACGGGTGAGAAAGTTTCGTCATAATCAATACCATATTGTTGACGATACCCCTTTGTTACAAGCCTAGCTTTGTACGTTTGCACGTTGCCATCCATGTCGGTCTTCTTCTTGAAGATCCATCTGCATCCAATAGGCTTTACGCCTTCTGGTGCATCAACCAGTGTCCAAACTTGGTTGGCATACATGGAATCCATCTCGGACTTCATGGCATCTTGCCATAAAGCGGAATCAATATTATGTATTGCTTCCTCATACGTAGTCGGTTCATTATCCTCAATAAGATTAATATCTACATGAGGTGAGATCAGGAACCCATACCTCTCAGGTACCTTCCTGACTCTCTCCGACCTACGCGGTCCTTGTGTATCTGAAGATTGTGGTACAGACTCATCCTGGATGGTCTGTTTATGTTCCGTCGTTGATTCATTGCCAGGAACAGTATCACTACGATTTTCATCGAGCTCCACTTTCCTCCCACTTACCACTGCATCTAGGAATTCCTTCTCAAGGAAAAATGCATGTAGAGCAACAAACACTTTGTTCTCTTGTGGGTGATAGAAGTAATATCCTTTGGTTTCCTTAGGATATCCCACGAAAAGGCATTTAATTGATTTGGGTTCTAGTTTGGTAACTTCCAAACGTTTAACATATGCCCAGCATCCCCAAATCTTCAGGAAAGAGAAACCTGGTTTCCTTCCTGTCCATTTCTCATATGGAGTCTGTTCAACAGACTTTGACGGAACCTTATTCAAAATAAGTACCGCACTGGTTTGCGTATCCCCAGAAGGATATTGGTAGCTCAGTCCGACTCATCATCGACCTTACCATGTCTAACAAGGTACGGTTTCTCGCGTTCACACACCGTTTAATTGCGGTGTTCTAGGAGGAGTCCACTGTGAAAGAATACCATTTCTTTCAAGTAATCTTGAAACTCATAACTTAAGTATTCCCCACCACGGTCCGACCGACCGCAATGTCTTAATACTCTTTCCTGTTTGTTTTTCTACTTCGTGTCGAAACTCTTTGAGTTTCTCAAAAGTTTCCGACTTGTGTCTAATTAGATTATATAACCATAACGAGATGCATCATCCGTAAAGGTTACAAAGTAATGATATCCACCTCTAGCCTGGCTAGACATGGGCCCACATACGTCGCTATGAACGAGGGCTAACAGTTCTGTGGCACGTTCACCTTTACCACTAAAAGGTGATTTAGGCATTTTGCCTAAAAGACAAGATTCGTAGACATCATATGAATTAAGATCAAATCCGTCCAAGTACCCACTCTTCGAAAGTGTGGATATGCGAGTCTTGTTTATGTGTCCTAGACGACAATGCCACATGTAAGCTTCATCTTTAGATTACTCTTTTGAGCCTTTGTTTTTATTTTATGTTTAGGAGATTCATTTATATTCAAAATATAAAGGCCATTATTTGCTACACACAGCATTGCAAATTTCGGCATCATTTTTATATAAATAACACCCAGTGTTTCTAAATACAAAAGTTACCCATGCTGGGTTAACAAAGATACAGATATGATATTCCTAGTCAAACTAGTATATATAACAGTTCAAAAGTTTAAGCATATGCCCCGAGGGTAATTCCAAACAAAAGTCCCTACAGCCAAACAGCAACTGGAGTTCCGTTTCCGACTCGTAGATCAACCTCCCCTGAAGTCAGCATCCTGCTATCCTGCAGATCTTGCAATCATACATATATGAGTGATGAGTGGTATTTATCACTATTTCCCACTCATTTGACCTAATGTTTGTATGTTGTTCTCGAGATTTATGAACGTTTTGATGTGTTTTATTGTTATTTTGCAGATAAATAAAGTTTGGACAGCACTGGAGGCAATTTGGGGCAAAACCGGACAAAAATGCGTCAACAGGGATATTTTCGTCTTTTCGCGTCCGCGTCGCGCCGCCCAGACATTCCGCGTCGCGACGCCCAGCGTGAGCCGAATTTGCTAACATGCGCCTGGTCAACGGTCAACAATTTGAGAAGTTTTGACTTTGCTAAAATGCGCCGTGCCACGTGTCACCATCACATCCCATCTGCTAACATGCGCCGTGCCACGTGTCATCATCATATGCTGCCGACACTCAGACTTGACACGTGTCGCCTCGTCATCAGCCATGTCAGCGGTCAACGAGTCAACCTTGCCACGTGTCATGCCACATCATCGTCCACGTCAGCAGGTCAACAGAGTCAACATGCCACGTCAGCCTCAGCCAATCACAACTTGACACGTGTCGCCATGTGTCGCAATCCTATTGTGCCGACAAATGCAACACACGCCTACGCCATGTCAGCGCCATGTCATCGCCACGTCATCAATGACGTCATCACAATAATTGAGAATTAGCCGCCTTGACACGTGTCGCGTGTACAGTCAGCCGCCTTGATGACGTGTCGTCTCCTCAGCGTGCCACGTCGACAAATTGCGCGTCGCGACGCTCAGGTCCTTGGCATCGCGACGCGAGAACAGTTCCTGAACAGTAAATTTTTTGCTATAAATAGGCCGCGAATTTTCAGTTTTTAAGACACTTTTCTCTCTCTTGATTTCTCTCTCTAGAGAGAGTTTCTCTCTCTAGAATTTTTATTTTTTTAGTTTTTAATTTTTAGTTTTGTAATTTATTTTAATTACTTTTTGTAATAATAGTAATTTACTTTTTACTTTTTACAGTTTTTACTATTCACCATGTTGAAGTAACTTTTTCAGCTATGGTGAAAGGTAATTCTTCTACTATTGCTATTTAGATTAATCTCCCTTAAAAATAATATATTAACTATTTAAAATATTGACTTAATAAGGGAATACCGCTATATTGGTCGGTTGGTAATTTAATTTTAATCTGTTTTAAACCTGACTAATCACGGATACCGCCAGACTGGTCGGTTGGTAAATTTATTTTTGGTTCCGCCTTAATGGCTGGTTGGACTTAATTTGACTTAATCAGGATACCGCCAGACTGGTCGGTTGGTAAATTTAACACAAGTTTATATATTATTTTATGGGAGATATCTAAATTAGTAGTAGTAAAAGTAATTCCTTTTACCTTAGCATTTTATTTTATTTTATTGTAATTTACTTTTCACGCTTTTTTTACTTTATGTCTTTTACTTTTATGAATTTACTAGTCCTAATTATGTGTTAGTTTCTGAGGTTGTGATGATTTTAATATCACCGGTTTATAAGGGATTATTTTATAGTTGGGTAATTTAAAGGTTTATTTATTAAGTCTTAAGCTTAATGCTTCTTGTTGTCTGATCACCAATAAGATTGATATGGTAAATCTAAAATGAACTAGACATAGGGATTTTAGGTTTCAGCCTTAGACTTAATAGCCCACGATCTTCCTTGAGGATAGATAACCCTTTAATAGATTTCCTTACAGGATAGGAATATACCTGTCGGGCGGGGGTAGCCATAATTGGAACTTAACTTAATGAATCCAGGTAATGTGGTTGACATAGAATATGGTTCAATTGGGTTATACTGGGTATTTGTGTTGACCATCGGAAGAGGCTTTTACATAATTTAGTGTTCCAGGTTAGTAAACTGATTTATTACACAAACATAAAATAATCACTTCATCTTTTAAATGATATTAAAGAATTCACAACCTTATATCTTTTTTATCTTTATTTTCCTTAGTATTTTCTTTTATCTTTTTATTTATTTATTTAGCAAATCTACAATCAACCAAATCAATCAAGCAATCAATTTCATTCTCCCTTTAATTAGATATTTGTAAATAAATAGATTCAATAATTAATAACAACAGTAGGAATTAAGTCCTCGTGGGATCGATATTTTTATACTACTTGAACGATACGTGCGCTTGCGTTATACGTGTGTGTTTACGCCGGTCAAGTTTTGGCGCCGTTGCGGGGACTTATATTTCTTGAGTTGTTAATTTTGAAGCTATCTAATTTACTTGTATCTAATTTTTTTTATTTTTATCTGTAATTTTTATTTCTTTCTTTTGATTTCAGGTGACTTAAAATGGAACACTACTGGGAGATTGAAAGACTACGTGCTTTACAAGAAGATACACCCAAATCTGGGAGCAACAGTCCGGTTTCTGAGGCCTGTTGTCAGCCCAATGATTATCACTGGATGCCAGAACCAACAATACTACATTTGCTCAACAGAACTCAATGTGGAGATGTGACATATGTAATGGTGACCCACAAGCGATTATTGCGAATACAACTACCATCCAGGGTGGCAGAACTATCAAGATCCTTCATGGTACGAAGAACCATCACATTTCACAGAATCACATTTTCCATCTTATCCACCATCTTCCTTCGATCCTTATCAACAACCAGAACCATCCGAGGAAGATCAATTGATTCACATGTTCAAGGAACAGAACAGCTCAATTTGATGCACAAATTCAGAGTCAAACAGAATCCATACAGAGAATGACAGATCAGATCAGACAATTCACAGAAAATCAGAACTATATACCTCAAGAACCATTCTCAGATGACACTGATGAAGCCTTCGAGTACCAATCATTTCACAATGACACGTCACAGATGAGAGGAGGCTGAGCAGTATCAACAACCAGATGTATCAGTTCAGGAACTTGAACCGGCAAAGTCTCGATTTGATTTCTATTATTCAGATTCTCACGAGGATGAAGCTGAAATATTCTACCAACATGCATCAAAATTGAGGATGGAATTCTGTATCCTCAAAATGAAGATCTTGGAGAATGTTTTGCACAAATGTTTGAAGAAGATCAACTTGAGCCAATCATTTCACCCAATCAGAGGATGAAGACCTAATGTCTGATACATCTTTTCATCCTCAGGTGGAGCAAGAAACAGAGCAAATGGAGGAGCAACTGTCAGAACTTAATAAAAATCCAGAGCATTCAGGAAAAACATCGCTGTTTTGGGGAGTACAAATCAAAGATATCACCCAGAAGCTTGACAGAATGGAACTTCCATTCCAAGTCAAGCACCATACGAGACCTCCTGATTTTCTTTCTTTTTTTTCAGGAACCACTGGAGCAAAAAGGAGTAAAAAGGTGGCATGAGCACTGAATGAGAAAAAATTATTTCTGCCACTTTTCCGTTGGAAGAGACCCTTCAAAAGCAACGCTCACGGGATTGTCTTTAATCGGACATCCAAAACGACATTGAAACCTCCTTACATATGGATTTCAGTCACGTCTGGCTGAAGACGAAAAATTTAGCGCTAGCAGGGAGGCAACCCATGCAATTTTGTTGAATTTATTTTTCATATTTTGTGTGAACTTTTTAATTTTGTGTGTTAGTTTTGCAGGAAAATTAAAAACGGAATTTTTCAGGACAAAAGAGGCCAGTACAAGCGGGATTTTCAAAATAAAAATTTGACAAAATCACGAAGATACAAAGTCAATCCAGAAGAGACGCCGAGTAAGGAGTCACCTTTTGAGACGCGTCCCTATGGATTTATCCGTCGCAAGACATGATTTTGCAAAAAAAAAAAAAAAAAAAAAAAAAAAGACCAGCGTCGCGACGCTGACACTCGAAAACAGAGACATAGCAAGGCATTGCAACCATCTCCTTTCACTCTTCATCTCTTCATCCTCAACCACCGACCTTTGACTGAGTACCACCACTGCCGCCACTCATTCGGCCAAGTCACAATCCGAGCACACAACAACCACAAGCTTCGCCGAACCCAAGCCACTGCCAAGCCTTCATCCGCCCAAACCGCAACCACGCCGACCCACCAAAACCGAACCACACCAACCAAGATCCCCCTTGCCGTGAACAAAACCAGCAGCCACCAAGCACGAACTCATCTCCTCACCGATCTCACCATTTTCTCTCAACTCACAAGCACCATCACCAAGATCCAACCAAAACCGAGATCCACCAGCCGCATCAACAACCACCGCAAGCCAACCCAACCCAACGAGAGCCATCCTGCCGTGAGCAAGTCATCCACCAGCCGACCGAACCAAACCCAAGCCACACGCCACAGCCGAGATCTACCAGAAACCAAAACCCACCATGGCCGAGCCTAACACCAGATTCACCCACCCAAACGCAACCACTCACCAAACCAGTAACCCGGAACCGAGCCCTTCCTTCGCCGAGTCAAAACCGAACCAGATCTGCCGTGAACATCAAACCGAGAGACAACAACACAGCCGAGTCCACCAGCCACGCCACTGCCAAACGACCAAAGCCGAGATACCCATACGTGGAATCACCAAGACAGTCACCAACCCACGATCAAAACCATCCATAATCAGATCTGATTTTTGTGGATAATTTGTATGGTTTAATTTTGAAATTGAATGTTACAGGTTTTGAAATTTTGGCAGTAAAAGGGGGATAATCGAAAATTGAATGAGTTTGTGTTGATTTTGTTTTGAAATTGGAGGATTGTGAATTTGGAATTTAGCGGTGAAAACTGCTGAATTCTGAGTCAGATCGGGGAATTTTGTAGATTGGGGGCGAAGTTTGACATTGTGGTGATTTTTGAAGTGTAATTTTTTAGGGTGAATTTTGGGGAAATTTTGAGTTTTTAGAGGTGATTCTGCCAAAATTTTTAATGAAAAATGGTCAAATAACAATCGTGGTAAGAATCGTAATTTGGACATAAATCTTAATCAGTAATTTTTCCTGTAAATTTCAGCTGATCAGGTATTACCTTCTAACTCTCTTTTACTGTTTAAGACATTGGGGACAATGTCTCATTTAGGTTTGGGGGAGGGAATTAGTTGATTAATACCTTGTTTTTAGTTGTATGTTGTTTTTATTTTTAGTTCAAAATTTTTCGAAAAATACAAAAAAAATTGAAAATTTTCAAAAATTACAAAATATTTTGTTTTGTGTGTTTTTTTTATTTGACTAAAAAGGTGGAATTGGTGAGGGTAGCCGAGTAAGGAATTTCCGCTCCTGAGACGTATCTCAAACCATTTATTTCGAAATAAGTTAATTTTTGTTTATTTCATTTTGAATTATTTAATTTGTGAATTCTCCATAAACCTGACTAAAATGAATCTTCATATGTTCAGTTGACAGGTATTATGAACTTACATGGAAACATACGGACATGAGCTAAATTGAAAAGTTTGTAATATTTCGTGCTATAGTTTAATTGGAGGAAGCATCTCTAAATAGTGATGGAGTAAAAAAAAAAAAAAAAAAAAAAAAAAAAAAAAGTCCGAGATCCGAGTTATTAAGTCTGTAAGGGTATTTTAATACCTAGTGCCCTAAAACCAACTGGTTTGGGAGTCATGGCCCAAAGCTCGTTACATGGATCGAAGATGCTGCAAAAAATATATATATATCTGAAGTCTGAGTAATTAAGTTCGTAGGGGTGTCTTAACACCTGGTGCCCTAAGCCAACTGGTTTGGGAGCCACCGACCCAAAGCTCGCTACATAGACGGAAGGTATTGTATAAAATAAAAAATAGAGAAAAAATCAAAGAAAATCAGAAAAATCAAAAATTATTCCATTGCTACAAAAAGGTGTGAAATCTGATAGAACTTTAGGACAAAAATATTACTCTCTTATCAACTGCACTTATGAATGTTGTGGGCAAAATGAGTTGATTAATATTTCTGTTGGCTGTGTATATGGAGAATGGTAAAAATAATCGGAGAATTTACTTATTCGGTAATTTAGAAAGAAACAAAACAACTAGTAACTTGGAGTAGAATTTCACCTGATTAGTCACTAACTTTCTTTATTCTTTTTTCGCTTGTCTTTTTGCTTTTTGTGCATTAGTTTTACTAACTTTTTACTTTTGTAAAAATGTTTGTGGGTATCATTGCTGTAAACCCTCACGAGACTACAACTCGTCCACTAGGGACACCTAGGGGTTTAAAGGCTTGTTGCATATGCTAAATGCAACCGTGATCCCTACGAAATGGCTTAGTTAAATTTTGTTATGTTATTTTATTTGTATTTTGCTCGAGGACTAGCAAAATGTTAGGTTTGGGGGTGTGATGAGTGGTATTTATATCACTATTTCCCACTCATTTACCTAATATTTTGTATTGTTTCTTGAGTTTTATGAACGTTTTGATGTGTTTTATTGTTATTTTGCAGATAAATAAAGTTTGGACAGCACTGGAGGCAATTTGGGGCAAAACCGGACAAAAATGCGTCAACAGGGATATTTTCGTCTTTTCGCGCGTTCGCGACGCCCAGCGTGAGCCGAATTTGCTAACATGCGCCTGGTCAACGGTCAACAATTTGAGAAGTTTTGATTTTGCTAAAATGCGCCGTGCCACGTGTCACCATCACATCCCATCTGCTAACATGCGCCGTGCCACGTGTCATCATTATGCTGCCGACACTCAGACTTGACACGTGTCGCCTCGTCATCAGCCATGTCAGCGGTCAACGAGTCAACCTTGCCACGTGTCATGCCACATCATCGTCCACGTCAGCAGGTCAACAGAGTCAACATGCCACGTCAGCCTCAGCCAATCAACAACTTGACACGTGTCGCCACGTGTCGCAATCCTATTGTGCCGACAAATGCAACACGACGACGCCTATGCCATGTCAGCGCCACGTCATCGCCACGTCATCAATGACGTCATCACAATAATTGGAATTAGCAGGCAGGTCAACAGAGTTTCTTCTCTCTCTAGAATTTTTTATTTTTTAGTTTTTTAATTTTTAGTTTTGTAATTTTATTTTAATTACTTTTTGTAATAAATAGTAATTTACTTTTTACTTTTTACAGTTTTTACTATTCACATGTTGAAGTAACTTTTTCAGCTAGGGTGAAAGGTAATTCTTTTCTTTACTATTGCTATTTAGATTAATCTCCCTTAAAAAATAATATATTACTATTTAAAATATTGACTTAATAAGGAATACCGCTATATTGGTCGGTTGGTAATTTAATTTTAATCTGTTTTAAAACCTGACTAATCACGGATACCGCCAGACTGGTCGGTTGGTAAATTTATTTTTGGTTCCGCCTTAAATGGTGGTTTGGACTTAATTGACTTAATCAGGATACCGCCAGACTGGTCGGTTGGTAATTTAACACAAGTTTATATATTATTTATGGGAGATATCTAAATTAGTAGTAGTAAAAGTAATTCCTTTTACCTTAGCATTTTATTTTATTTTATTGTAATTTATTTTTCAGCTTTTTTACTTTATGTCTTTTACTTTATGATTTACTAGTCCTAATTATGGTGTTAGTTTCTGAGGTTGTGATGATTTTTATATCACCGGTTTATAAGGGATTATTTTATAGTTGGGTAATTTAAAGGTTTATTTATTAAGTCTTAAGCTTAATGCTTCTTGTTGTCTGATCACCAATAAGATGATATGGTAAATCTAAAATGAACTAGACATAGGATTTTAGGTTTCAGCCTTAGACTTAATAGCCCACGATCTTCCTTGAGGATAGATAACCCTTTAATAGATTTCCTTACAGGATAGGAATACCTGTCGGGCGGGGTAGCCATAATTGGAACTTAAACTTAATGAATCCAGGTAATGTGGTTGACATAGGAATATGGTTCAATGGGTTATATTGGGTATTTGTAGTTGACCATCGGAAGAGGCTTTTACATAATTTAGTGTTCCAGGTTAAGTAAACTGATTTATTATTACACAAACATAAAATAATCACTTCATCTTTTAAATGATATTAAAAGAATTCACAACCTTATATCTTTTTATCTTTATTTTCCTTAGTATTTTCTTTTATTTTTTTTTATTTATTTAGCAAATCTACAATCAACCAATCAATCAAGCAATCAAATTTCATTCTCCCTTTAATTAGATATTTGTAAATAAATAGATTCAATAATTAATAACAACAGTAGGAATTAAGTCCTCGTGGGATCAATATTTTTATACTACTTGAACGATACGTGCGCTTGCGTTATACGTGTGTGTTTTACGCGCCGGTCAATGAGCAGCACAACCAGAATCAAAAATCCAATATTTAAAACTAGAAGTAGTCATATTATCTCATAACAAACATACCAAGGCTAGTGCCTTGCCTGCCTTGATATCCTCCCTTTGTTCCCTTGCCCATTCGGCAGTCACGTTTCCAGTGACCCTTCTTGCCGCAGTTGAGGCAGACATCTTGAAGATTTGTCCATTGGCTTCCCAGAAGCTTTTGTCAACTTGCCTTTACCCTTTTTCTTATGTTTCTTCTTCCCTCACCCCTCCAGTAGCTTTGGGCCAGCCTTTGGCCTCTGAGAGGTCGATGCAAAGTGCGCCTCGCGCTTGCCCCCTTTTTGGAGTTCTTTTTCAGACTCCTTCAAGATGGATAACAGCTCTCCAAGAGTGTCATCCGTATCCATCAACTTATAGTTGATTATGATTTGTCTCCAAGTATCAGGAAGTGACTGTAAGATCAAATCTATGGTCAGCTCAGCCTCCAAGACTATTCCCATATTGCCCAACTCATCAATATCGGCGATCATTTGAGCCCCGTGGGCCTCAACTGATGCGCCTTCAGTCATTCGGGCGCGGAAGAGTTTCTTCACCAACTCGTACCTTTCCATCCGCTTGTTGGAGCGGTGGAGATCTCGTAGTCTAGCCATCATACTATAAGGATCCAAGTCCCTATTGTGGCGACGAAAGTGCTGAGTCATCGAAGCTAACATAATAGCCTGAGCTGTGTCACAATCATTGCTGTGAGTTTTCCATAACTCCATCTCAAGTGGGTCAGTGGGCTTAGGCGGGAGAGGTGTTTGTACAGTGTACAGCATCCTCTCAGCCCCAAGGACTATCCTCAGGTTCATTTCCCCAATCAGCGAAGTTTGTGCCCTTAAAGACATTGTCCCCATGATGATGTCTCGGACATTTACCTTGCTTGCCATCTCAACTACGATAGTCCAACTATCTAGTTAACGATAAAATGGGTACAGTCAAACTGTTACAAGAAAAAATAACAATGAATTAGTCCAACTAATTTTAATTAATTAAACGAAATAATTTTGAAAGACGCGTAAGGCTAAGTATCTGAATGAATTGCAAATTCAATACTAGCCTCCCACTATTTTTATCAAGTCTCTAACCCTCTGTTGAGAACTCGGGAAATCCTATTTCCTAGTGGGCTAGGATCCGTTAAATAACACACAACCTTGACTTTGGCCAACAAGCTGTATGCTATTTAACTAGGTAGATCTCAAGATCAATTGGATCCCATCCAATTCCTAGATCCGGTTAGGTGGACATCCAAGTCCAAAACATATGTATATTTACTTATGCCAATGTATCTAATACATTTTCGTAACCATATCCTCCGAACCATCTAGGCCTTGGCTTTGGCACAACAAACCTAATGATTCCGTTAAGCGGGACCCATTGACAAGGAAAGTTTCGTAATCAATGTCGTTGGACAAGAAGTGATCTTGACTTTGGCCAACAAATCACAACTTGGACAAGACACCGATGTGGAACAAAACTCTCATGATTCAAGTACATCCTCAATTGACAAAGGTCTTGACTTTGGCCAACAAACAATGCCAATTTTGGATCTTGAACAAGAATCATTCAATGGAAGGATAATTGCTTAATATAAATTGAGGGATTTTTGCGTAATTGGCAACCAATTTATTATCTTTGTTAGGTCTCATCATCATACACCCTTAAGCATGCTTCTAAAACATCATAAAGTGCATAAAGTAAATTAATAGTGATATACGGATGGATATATAAAACAACTTGTTCCTAGAACAAATCACTCCCTTTCCACTCCCCGCTAGCAATATTCTACTTCTACCCAATTACATAATACAATAAGAGAAACCTCATTACATTGAGGGAATTAGGTGAGAAGAGAATACAAAGAGATAAAAAGAGATAAGGCTGGACACGCAGGTCCAATTTATAAATTCTAAATTTACAATAATTTCTAAAATTACCCTTCCCTTCTAATTATCCATCCGCTATACACTATTCATTCATCACATACATGTATATTCATTCAAGACATGCTATACAACCAATCTAATCCAATTAATTAGTCTTTGTTAAGTGATCATCCAATGTTCAATCAACGGTTTGATTTTGCGCGAGTCCAACTCGTTTGAGAATAAGTACATAAGGTACGAATTCACGAATTATATCAAACTACCCGTTAAATCCAATTTAAGTCGCATTCAATATTAATTCAATTTATTTAATTCCAATTAAATGTTTACACTTTTAATGTGCTTTTAAAGATTAGATTCTAAATCTTATCAAATTGGGTCTCCAAGCCCAACTAACATCCAATGTGTGTTTAATTAAAGTCCGATGGGCTTTCAATTGATTTATGAAGGCTTGGGCTTTGGTCAATGTGGGTCAAACCCAATTACCAAGCCCAAATAAGGAATCACCCTTAAGTGCCATAAAATCAATTTCAAGCCCATAAGGTCCAATTAAACATAAAAGCCCATTAATTAAATTTTAATATTCCAATTTTAAAATTCAATTAATTAAAGTGTAATTGCATGATTAATTCATTAAACCAAATATTTTCAAAAAAACACCAATTTAATTATTTCATCAATTGGTTCAAAACACTTGTCTAACATTTATTTGAACAAAAAAAAAACAAGTCCTTTAACATGTCATGTTGTATTCGGCCAAGAGGGATTTTTGTGGTTCGATTTGTTTTTTCAATCCAATTGAATCACTAATCTATATCCCGTATTGATTTTAAGTCATCTAATGAACTTGAAAGCAAAAATCCAATTAAGTAAAAGGATCTCCATTTTCGGTCAATCAACAATTTTGGTTAAAAATTCATCCAATGCATTTTTCTCAAATTGATCATGTAATACATCATATTACATACATTTAGCATACTCAAATCATCTAATGAACTTGTGCATGCAAAATACCAAACCAGTAAAATGACCTACACATTCGACCAAGGCATCAATTTTGGGAAAAAATTATCCAATGCATTTTTCTCAAATTGATCATGTATATATCATATTACAAACATTTAAGCATACTCAAATCATCTAATGAACTTGTGCATGCAAAAAATTCACTTAGTGGAAGTACCTCACATTCGGCCAAAGCAACATTTTGGGAAAAATCATCCAATGCATTTTTCTCAAATTGATCATGTATTATAATCAATATCATACATATAATCATGCTTAAGTCATCAAATAAACTTGTGCATGAAAAATTCCAACCAATGGAAGCACCTCCACATTCGGCCAAGACAACCACTTTGGGAAAAATCATCCAATGCATTTTTCTTAAATTGATCATGTAATATATCATATAACATACATATAAGCATACTTTAGCATCCAATTACAAGAACAACATGCTTCAATCAATTTTCCCCAAATTAACCCTAATGTATTTCATGCTTAAACATGGCTCCATGATACCATTGTTGGTTTCTATAATTAGTCCCAAAGAAAGATTAAGCCATAGAAATACAAATAACATACATGCAAAGCTAGAAACATGGCGGAATCATACTTACTAAGCTTTGTGACGAAAATGGTGAAGACAATCCTTGAGTCTTCAAGGTGGAAGTTTCGGCCAATATGAAGAGGAAAGAAGCTTCAAGTCTTCAAGTGTTCCAAGCTCCAAGGTTGTTTCCCTATCACCTCTTTTGATCCTTCAATGTGCTAGCAAAATGGAGAAATGAAAATGATTTTTCTGCCTTTGGTTTGAAGCTCACGCCGGCGTGAGCAAGGAGAGGAAGATGGAGTGTTAGACTTTTCAATTTTCTTTCTCCTTTTGTTTCCAAAAACGTGAGAGACCAAATGAAATGCATGATAGATATCAAATACCAAAATGAATTTTAATTAAAAAACCCTTCAAAAACCGTGAAAGGTTTTCCCTCCAAAGGAAAATTCATCATATGCCATCATTATCTCACATTGAGAATAGAGACAATGTATCATCCATAAAGGTGACTAGATACATCCATCATCTATTCGTGTCAAGTAATGAGATATCGCGATGTGATTTGCGGATTCCACCCGTTTCAAAATACGAATGTGACCGCAAACACTTTCGGGCCCAAATTCGCTAATTCCGAATTAACGAATTTCCGTCGCGACGAGAATTAAATAATTACCCTAGCGAATTATTATTCAGATCGCTAACGAATTAATTCCAAATTAATTCGTTTGCCCGAATTAAAATCCGATTTTAATTCCGCGTCGAAATCTAATTTCGTTTAATAATATATCGAATATATTATTTTATCGATTAATTCCAATTAATCGATCTCTCTCTCTCTCCTAATAAGTCATTTTATCCAAGATAAAGTTTCTCCGTAATTAATCCAAGATTAATAAAGTTTCGAATCAAACATCATAGGTGAATCTTCAGGAAGTGACCCAAGAGATCTCCGGATATGTTGGCAGTAAATACGGTCGTTGGATAATCCAAACACGTACGTACCTCGTACTACGTTTTTTACCGATTTACAAGACAAGGTTGGCTTCTAGCAAAGCGCCATGCCTACCCAATTCTCCAGAAATATTCTTACTGGAATATTAGATCTTTATCAAGCGTAGTGTACCGTAGTATCGCATACATCGATCTAGTATCGGACGATCACATGTTAGGCATGGGGCTGGAAATGTGTCTGGCCCGTAAGAAAAATATATCGGACATCAAACAACTAGTCTCTTTAAAATCGGACAATCCTGACCTGGTCATATTGTCCCGACGGTTGCAACCTTTTATAAAGTACTAGTTTGGTTATCATGCTTGATATCATCATCTCCATATGTCTGAAGTGATACTTCCATCTTGACATCACATCCAGTACTCTAAGATTCTCGATAAACCCAGAAGAGGCGTACACAGGAACCGGTTTATTAAAGCCCCGACACCACCACAACCAAAGTTATCGATTGTCGCAAGTACTAGCGATGCAAGTCTCAGGTTAAGACCATATACACCTACCCTGATGCGGTCTCCCATAGACCCGCAGACATACTACCAATGGGATTCCGCGGGGTCTGTCCAGAGCGAAGCTGTTTTCCGTACCATCGGTAAAACACAAACCTCCTATCGCACTTGCATAAGTATCCAATACTTAAATATATGAGAACTATGCCGTTGTGCCATCACAACTCGCACAAGTGCAATACTAGTCTATTCCACATTATCGATGTCCGATCTCGATAATACTCCGACTAGGGATATTTAATGATTAAACCTTTTATATTGATACTGTCTCATATCATCTCAATACGGAACTAATCATATGACTTTGCCATTAATATATTAAAGTAAATAATTTTACAAAACGACAAAAGGAATTTCATTATCACATAGTTAATTTGTACAATAATACAATATCATTTACAAAACAGTGACGCTATGGGTCATAATGTCTAACACTTCTACCTCTCCCATTTGGCTTGGCCGAAACTATCATAGAACAAGGAAGAAATTGTTGCAATTTTTCCTAGTGCTTGCAAACTTAAAGGAGTCATACAAAGGTGTTAGGGACACTTATCCATGAGTTTGGAATTCAAGGACATGCTTGGAAGCTCAACATACATCAAAGGAGAAGCTTGGAGCAACTTCCATGGAGGCAAAAGTTTTGAACTCTACACATCCTTAGCCGAGCAATGTAAGTATTTTCCGCTACTTTACTTTGTTTATTCACACCATTTTATGCTTAATATGATATTGGTTTGACCTAGAAAACCCAACAAGTAATCCCGTTGAAACCGATACATGTCGTATACTGGAATATATGATTCCAATAGTTTCTCAATGAACCATGAGTCTTGGAGACTTGTATAGACGTGTAGGTGTTTATAGCAGATAAACACTGAAAGACTCCCCGAAGATTCTTAATGGATGGTACACAAACGTCAATAAGAATCTTCTCGGGTTGAGTAGCATTTGTGATTCTTTGACTTGAGATACCAATGTGGGCACATGAGACATCTTCCACACTTAGATGGCAGTCACGTCACCGATATATTTAGATCAGACCTTCGCATGTTCGTTGGGTGTGGATAGATCCTCAGGGTGTCCTGTGTGTGTCGAGATAAGATCCGTCAGTTCTGTGTACAGAGCATAAGTAGTCCATATATGATTAGCAATCAGATAAAAACCATGGGCCCGTGGTACACTTTAGAAATCAGTTCTAAGTGTTCTCTTTTGGAGATTGCTAATAGAGACGTCGACGGGATAGTCCCTATAGAGATTTGGTGTTTACATCTATATCTCTGGGATATATCCGGATACCTGTGACAGAGTAATTATACATTTGCCATGACCTCGACCTGTATGATTCAGCGAGATTATCCGTGGTCGTCATAATTTACAGGTGGGTAAATTATGGACACGAAATTAGATTTCATGACGGATATGCCTGAATCTAAAGAGTCTCACTAATGAAATATATTAGTAGAGCACTAGGGTAACAATTATAAATAATACTGATTATTTATAAATCGTTTAAAGGTTAAACGAAAAATACATGCGATGGGACCTAATAGTTGTAGGAACTGCATTTTTGCATATAAGTCCCGATGATGAGCCTCGTACGGAGGCACTACCTCTTAAGTTGCGGAAGTCACGGGAAACAGACGTTGGAAGGGAAAAGTCAGAAATCGATACCTCATTAGATTTAATTCATTTACTGAGCTTCAGGTTTGCTCGTTAGACCTCTGTTTTAAAATTTATCCCAGGCCCAAACCCTAAACAAACACACGAACTCGCTCGCTCTCACCTACACCCCTCTCTAGATAACTCACGTCCTTTCTTCTTCTCACTCATTCACGGCATCACACAAAGAAAATTACACCCTAGACTCTCATCTCTCACGCCTATCCTCCATCCCTAGCTTTTCATACATGTGCCCCTTCAACTTATAGCCATTCACGCCTAATAACACTAATCCAACTAGCCACAATACTCCTCACTTCACACAAACCCATTCAAAGCCTATTTTCTCTCTCGTCAACCTGCCCCCATTAACGCATAAACAAAAAACCCTCACTGCCCCTTTCATGTACACAAGCCATGCACACATAAAACACCAAATAAACCCTACACTCTCAGCACTTCACAAGTCCTTCACGTCTCTCTCTCCCACTCACCTCACGCACACACTAACCATGCATAAGAAGCCAAAACAAAGCTAGCCTATAACGTGAAGACCACAATAAGAAAATCACATCCAACTATCAACAAAGCAATTAAATAGCCTCCACCAACAGCCCCCCTAATTAAATGACCTTCCCCTAAGTCAAATACACCACATCAACCCTCCACCAAACAACAAAGCAATTAAATAGCCTCCCCATCAATGCAATCCACCAAAAACCTCAACCCTCTCCTATAAGAAGCACAAGTCCTCTCCATTCTTTCCCTAGCTTGATTCACGAAAACACAAAGGAAATAACCCTAGCTCATTCACGCAAATCACCCCTAAAACCAGCAGCTCTCCCACGCCCAAACACTCCAAAAAATCTTCCTCATTACCATGAACAACCCCTAAATTCCCCTCCCTTCACGCCACAACCTCACGCCTAAGGACCCCCCCCACACAACCCTCAGCTTCAACGCATCAAAGACCTCATCCAGCAGCCTCTGACCTTCACGCTATTGCCTTCCAAATAACCCCATGACCTTCACGCCTAAAGACCTCATCCAGCAGCCCCTGACCTACACCCTTCTTTCACGCAAATATCCCTCTAACCTACACCATTCTTTCACAGAAATATCCCTCTGACTTGCACCCTTCTTTCACGCAAATATCCCGCTGACCTGCACCCTTCTTTCACACAAATATCCCCCTGACCTGCACCCATTATTCACGGCCAAACACTGCCCAGAAACAACCCTCAACCTCACACAAAAATCACCCTCAAGCACAGCCCCTGACCTTCATGCAAACAGCCCCTGTGTTGGATTTTCTAGAGGTCCCAAGATCAAATCTAAGCATGAAACACAAGCGAATACAACGACGAAGTTGCGGAATACTTACATCGAGCAGTTGAGAGACGATTTGGGCAACAAAACGAGCTCACTGCCCTTCATGAACTGCTCACGCAGTAGCAGTAAAACACAGCCACTGGTTCGGTTTGGTCACCAAAATCAAGCTCAAGCTTTCTGAAATGGTTCCCAACTCATGGGGGAACTTCCCTATCACCTTCGCATGATCCCGAGTGTGCTAACACTCTTGATTTTACCATAAAATCACACTTTGCTTCCCCATTTTCCTTGTGTTCACGGCAGTGGACTGCCTCAAGAACAAGAAGAAAATGAGTGAGATGAGAGGAAGAAAAATGTTTCTTCCAACGTGAGAGAGAGAGAGTTGTTGAAAAGTAAAAAGTATTAGGTGTTTTTAATTTCCAAAATAATAAAAACCATATACCACTTTTTCATTTGGAAAAAGTGAAGCACTTAATGCTTCAACAACTTCCATCAATCACCATCAATCACATCAATCAATCATTCTTGTCAAGTCACATCACTCAAAGTGACTAGTGATTTGACGCTTGATGCGACTAGCGATTTGACGCTTGATTTGACGAGCCGCTCTCGAATTCGAAATGTGAATGCGCTCGCAAATAATCTCGGGCTCGATTCGCTAATTCAATTAACAATTAATTAAATTTTCCGTCGCGTCGTAATTAAATGATTACGCCAAGCGAAATCACTATTCACGTCGCTAACGATTAATTCTAAATTAATTCGCTCGCCGAATTAAAATCTAATTTTAATTCCGCGTCGAAATCCAATTTCATTTAATATATCAAATATATTAATTATTCGATTAATTCCAAATTAATCATTCTCTCTCTTTAAATTGATATTTTATCCCAGATAAAATATCTCTGTAATTATCCCAGATTAATTTTCTCTCTCATCATATTAATCCCAGATTATAAAAAGTGCGAGTCATACGTCATCGGTGAATCTTTGGGAAGCGACCCATGAGATCCCCGGATAATTCGGTAGTAAATACGGTCGTCGGAGTATCCGAATCACGTACGTACCAAGTACTACGTTCTACCGATTTACAAGACACGATCGGCTTCTAGCAAAGCACGAAGTCTACCCAATTCTCCGGTCATATTCATCTAAGAATATTTAAGATCTGTATCAAGCGTAGTATACCGTAGTATTGTGTATATCGGCCCAGTATCGGATAGTCACGTGCTAGGGCTGGGGCTGGATAAGTGTCTGCCCCGTCCGAAGCACATGTCGGATGTCTGGTAACTAGTCTCTATAATCGGATATGCATGACCTAGTCATAATATCCCGATAGTTGCGCAACACTTAAGAGCACTAATACCGTATCCTGCGTGACATCATCTCCACTATGACTGAAGTGATACTTCCGTCTTGACATCACACCCAATACTCTACGATTCTCAATATACCCAGCAGTTGGCGTACATAGAACCGGTTAGAGTCCTAGACGACCTCAACTAAAGTATATTGATTGTCGTAAGCATTAGGTGCAAGTCTCAGGTTAAGACCAAATACACCTACCCTGATGTCGGACTCCCATAGACACATAATCATATATACCAATGGGATTCCGAGGGGTCTATCCAGAGCGAAGCTGTTTCCCGTACTATCGGTGAAACACAACCTCCTATCGCACTTGCATAAGTATCCAATACTTAAAATATGAGAAACTAGCCATTGTGCCCTCACAACGCGCACAAGTGCAATACTAGCATATTCCGCGTTATCGATGTCCTGTCTCGATAATACTCCGGCTAGGGATATTTAATGATTAATCCTTCGTGGGAATGATACTGTCTCATATCATTCTCAGTCCAGGAACACATCATCGACCTCTAATCATTTTTACATCTAAGGTGATCTAATCACAAATGATAAGAGTGCAATCTCCTTTGTCACATAGTTAATTTGTACAACAACACCTTGATCTGTACAAATAGTGACGCTATGGGTCATATTATCCAACACCCTGCACTGCCTCCAAATAGCCACGTTAACTACCTTCAAACAACCTATGTACTGCCTTCAACACAGCCCCATTAACACGTGCCAAATACCCCTGAAGACTGCCTACAAATTCACCACAAATCACCCCTGTAAATTACCTTAAACCACCGAAAAAATACCCAGTAAAACTGCACCTTAACCACAAAAAATTATGCCCAGTAAACTGCCTGAAAACACCGCAAAACTATCCAGTAAACCGCAGCCCCATTACCGCAAAACTGTCCAGAAAATTACCCCTTATTTCACCGTAAAAACAACCCTCAAACACTGCCCAAATACCGCAAAAACAGTGAGCAAACAGCAGCCAAAAATAGTGAAGCAATGAAGGAGAACAACGAACCAATAAATCAGAAAAGTTGCGGAGCATCAACCCTTCCGACAACCGAGAAACGCACTTCCAAGAGGCAATTTAAGAGGTTAGACCTGATGGCACCCTTTTTATTTTATTTTCGTTATTTATTTTTCTAAGTATGATTTAGTCGTTTAGTATGTTATTTATTTTTCTAAGCATGATTTATTCGTTTAGTATGTTAATTATTTTTATGCATGATTTATCTATGTTTCTACATGTGTTAATTTAAAGTATTCATGAGTTGTGTGCTTACCGCTATTCCGACTTATTTTTATGCATGCAAACTTAGATATAGGCCGTATATGAACTTAGATGTAGATTAATTTTTCGAATATATGGTGCGTAGACTTGGTTAAATTATTTCACAAATCCGTTCATTACAAGTGGAATAAGTAAGGGACCATTCCGAATCCAACGGTTTGACGTCTTCCCTTGCGAAGGGTGAGTTCGGCCTTAAATCATTTCCCAGTTCACACTGGGTGGCGACTCCTTTATTCTCCAATTTAGTCCCCCGCGGGCTACTCCGTACTCCCGACCGGGCCGCGAGCCTGGAACTGTTAGACATTATGTCCCATAGCGTCACTGTTTGTAAATGATATTGTATTATTGTACAAAATTAACTATGTGATTATGAAATTGCCTTTTGCCGTTTTGTAATATTATTTACTTTGACTAATAAATGGCGAAAGTCCATATGATTAATACTGGATTGAGATGATATGAGACAGTATCAATCTATAAAGTTTAATCATTAAATACCCTAGTCGGAGTATTATCGAGATTGGACATCGATAATGCGGAATAGACTAGTATTGCGCTTGTGCACGTTGTGAGGGCACAACAGCATAGTTCTCATATATTTAAATATTGGATACTTATGCAAGTGCAATAGGAGGTTGTGTTTTACCGATGGTACGGAAAACAGCTTCGCTCTGGATAGACCCCGCGGAATCCCATTGGTAGTATGTCTGCGTGTCTATGGGGAGGCCGCATCAGGGTAGGTGTATTATGGTCTTAACCTGAGACTTACATCGCTAGTACTTGCGACAATCGGTAAACTTTGGTTTGGTGGTTGGGGACCCTAACCGGTTCTGTGTACACCTCTTTCTGGTTTTATCGAGAATCGTAGTGTAGTGGATGTGATGTCAAGATGGAAGTATCGCTTCAGACATATGGAGGGTGATGATCACGCAGGACACAGAACTAGTACTCTATAAAAGGTTGCAACCGTCGGGACAATATGACTATCAGGATTGTCTGATTTAAAGAGACTAGCTGTTTTGATGTCCGATATATGTTTCGTACGGGGCAGACACATCTCCAGCCCCAGGCCTAGCATGTGATCATCCGATACTGGATCGATGTACGCATACTACGGTATACTACGCTTGATATAGATCTTATATTCCTATAAGAATATTTCTGGAGAATTGGGTAGACATGGCGCTTTGCTAGAAGCTAACCTTGTCTTGTGAATCGGTGAGAACGTAGTACGAGGTACGTGCGTGTTCGGATTATCCGACGACCGTATTTACTGCCAACATATCCGGAGATCTCTTGGGTCGCTTCCTGAAGATTCACCTATGATATTTGATTCGGACTTAATTAATCTTGGATTAATTGCGGAGAAACTTTATCTCGGATAAAGTACCTTGTTTAGAGAGAGAGAACGATTAATTTGGAATTAATCGATAAAAATTATTATATTCGATATAATAATCGAAATTCGATTTCGACGCGAAATTAAAATTAGATTTTAATTCGGGCATACGAGTTAATTTAGAATTAATTCGTTAGCGACGTAAATAATAATTTCGCTAGGCGCGATTATTTATTTAAATTCGATTTAAATAACGTCGCGACGTAAGTTCGGTATTTCGGAAATATCGAACCCGAACGCGTGAGTGCACGTGGGCCCACTTTCATTTGGAAACGTGGGGGGCCCACATGACACATGTCATTATATGCATTATTTTATTGATGATGCATTGCATGGTGATAGTGTATATTACACTCAAATGTTATGCATGGAATTTGAGTGTTTGACACTCTAAGCCTTTGCATGGCTAGTGTCATAGATTTATTATTATTTAATAAATATTATGGCATAAATATAAATTGATTTTTGGTATCAAAATCAATTAAGAAAATCTCTCTTCTCTCACTCACTCTTGACCGAAAACTGCATGCAGTTTTGGTCTTCATCTTCTTCAAATTTGGTTGCCAAAAGCTTGAAGAAAAGGTTGATGTTTGGAACATGCAAGGCTAGCACCTTCAAGGGATCAAAAGAGGTGATAGGGAAACCATCATAGAGCAAGGAATACACAAAGTTTGGAGCTTTCCTCTTCTTGTCTTCCTTGGCCGAACCTAATCTACCTTGGAGCTTCCATCTTGGCTTGATCTTTCTTCATCAAGAGATTGGTAAGTATGATTCCGCCATACTTCATCTTTTATATATATTCTTTGTTGTATTTCATGTATGCTTAATCTTTCCTTGGGACATATTATAGAAACCAACAATGGTATCAGAGCCATGGTTAAGCATGAAATACTTTAGGTTAAAATTTGATAAAATTGGTTGAAGCATGTTCTTGTGAAATTTGATGAATAAGTATGCTTGCATGTATATAGAATGATGTTATATGGAATCAATTTTATGAAAAATGCATTGGATGATTTTTCCCCAAAATTTTGACCTTGGCCGAATGGTGTGACAAAATTGATTAAAGCATGTTCTTGTGAAATTTGATGAATAAGTATGCTTGCATGTATATAACATGATGTTATATGGAATCAATTTTTATGAAAAATGCATTGGATGATTTTTCCCCCAAAATTTTGACCTTGGCCGAATGGTGTGACAAAATTGATTAAAGCATGTTCTTGTGAAATTTGATTAATAAGTATGCTTGCATGTATATAACATGATGTTATATGAATCAATTTTATGAAAAATGCATTGGATGATTTTTCCCCAAATTCATGCCTTGGCCGAATGTGTTGCTACTTGGAGTGGATTGAAATTTTGTGTTTAAGATCATTGGATGACTTAGAACGTGTACGGGACGTAGATAATAATTCAATCGGATTGAAAAAACAAATCGACACAAAAAAAACTCACCTTGGCCGAATACATAGGACATGTAAAGGAGTTGATTTTGTTAAAATAATGTTGGACATTTATTTTGAAAAATTGATGATTAATAAATTAAATGGGTATTTTGAAATATTTGGTTTAATATATTAATCTTGGTATTACACTTTAATTAATTGGACTTTAATGTTTGGAATATTAAAATTTAATTAATGGGCGTTAATAATTTAATTGGGCCTTATGGGCTTAAAATTGGTTTTATGGCACTTAAGGGTGATTCCTTATTTGGGCTTGGTAATTGGGTTTGACCCACATTGACCAAAGCCCAAGCCTTAATAAATCAATCTAAGCCCATTGACTTGAATTAAATTCAACATTGGATGTTAGTTGGGCTTTGAGACCCAATAGGATTAGATTTAGAATCTAAGTCTTTAAAGCATATTAAAAGTGTAAAATTTAATTTGGAATTAAATAATTGAATTAGTATTGAATACGAATTAATTAGATTTAATAAGTAGTTCGATATAATTCGCGAATTCGTACCTTATGTACTTATTCTCAATCGAGTTGGACTCGCACAAAATCAAACCGTTGTTTGAACATTGGATGATCACTTTAACAAAGACTAATTAATTGGATTAGATTGGTTGTAAAAACATGTCTTGTTTGAATATATGTATGTGATGAATGAATAGTGTATATCGGATGGATATTAGAAGGGAAAGGGTAATTTTAGAAGTTATTGTAAATTTGGAATTTATAAATTGGACCTGCGTGTCCAGCCTTATCTCTTTATCTCTTTGTATTCTCTTCTCACCTAATTCCCCTCAATGTAAATGAGGTTTCTCTTATGTATTATGTGATTGGGTAGTAGTAGAATAGTGCTAGCGGGGAGAGGAAGGAGTAGTGATTTGTTCTAGGAACAAGTTGTTATATATCCATCCGCATATCACTATTACTTTACTTTACGCGCTTTATGATGTTTTAGAAGCATGCTTAAGGGTGTATGATGATGAGACCTAACAAAGATAAATTAATTGGTTGCCAATTACGCGAAAAAATCCCTCAAACAATATTAAGCAATTTTCCTTCCGTTGAATGATTCTTTCTCAAGATCCGAAATTGGCATTGGTTTGTTGGCCAAAGTCAAGACCTTTGTCAATTGAGGATGTGTTTGAATCATGAGAGTTTTGTTCCACATCGGTGTCCTGTCCAAGTTGTGATTTGTTGGCCAAAGTCAAGATCACTTCTTGTCCATCGACATTGATTACGAAATTTTCCTTGTCAATGGGTCCCGCTTAACTGGAATCATTAGGTTTGTTGTGCCAAAGCCAAGGCTTAGTTGATTCAGAGGAAATGGTTAGGAAAATGTATTGGATACATTGACATATGTATTAGATATATATGTTTCGGACTTGGATGTCCACCTACCGGATCTAGGAATTGGATGGGATCCAATTGATCTTCGAGATCTACCTAGTAAATATCATACAACTTGTTGGCCAAAGTCAAGGTTGTGTGTTATTTAACGGGATCCTAGCCCACTAGGAAATTAGATTTCCCGAGTTGTCTACAGAGGGTTAGAAACTTGAAGAAAATAGTGGGAGGCTATTATTGAATTTACAATTTCGTTCAGATACTTAGCCTTACGCGTCTTTCAAAATCATTTTCGTCAATATTTTAAATTAGTTGGACTAATATATTGTTATTTTTTTAACAGTTTGACTGTACCCATAACATCGTTGACTTTATAGTTGGACTATAGTTGTCAAGATGACTGGCAAAGGTAATATCCGCGACATAATCATGGGTGATAATGTCTTCAAAGGGACAAACTTTGCCGACTGGGAAATGAACCTCAAGATAGTGCTTGGGGCTGAGAGGATACTGTATACTATTCAGAGACCTCTCCCGCCTAAACCCACTGAGCCACTGGAGCTAGAGTTATGAAAGACTCATAGTGATGATTGTGACCAAGCTCAGTCAGTTATGCTAGCTGCAATGACCCAGCATTTCAGACGCCAGAATAGGGACTTGGATCCCTATAACATGATGGCAAGATTGCGTGATCTTCACCGCACCAATAAGCGGATGAAGAGGTACGAGCTAGTAAGGAAACTCTTCCGCTCCCGGATGACAGATGGCGCATCAGTTGAAGCCCATGGGACTCAAATGATCGCCGATATTGATGAGTTGGCCAATATGGGAATAGTCTTGGAGGCTGAGCTGACTATAGATATGATCTTGCAGTCACTTCCTGATACTTGGAAACAAATCATAGTCAACTATAAGTTGATGGATACAGATGACACTCTTGGAGAGCTGTTATCTATCTTGAAGGAGTCCGAAAGGGAACTCCTAAAGGGAGCAAGCGCGAGGCGCATTTTGCATCGACCTCTCATGCGCCAAAGGGTGGCCCCAAGGCAATTGGAGGTGCAAGGAAGAAGAAGTTCAAGAAAAAGGCGCAAAGGCAAGTTGACAGTGGCTTCTAGGAAGCCAAAGGACAAATCTCACGACATCTGCCTCAACTGCGGCAAGAGGGGTCACTGGAAACGTGACTGCCGAATGGGCAAAGGGCAGAAGGAGGATATCAAGGATGGCAAGGCTATCGCTTCTGGTATGTTTGTTATTGAGATAAATATGAATACTTCTAGTTTTAAAAATTGGATTTTTGATTCTGGTTGTGGTGCTCATATTTGTACTGATGTGCAGGATCTGCAGGATAGCAGGGTGCTGGCATCCGGGGAGATGGATCTACGGGTTGGAAACGGAACACCAGTTGCTGTTTTGGCCGTAGGGACTTTTGTTTTAGAACTGCCCTCAGGGCATGAACTTAAACTTTTGAACTGTTATTTTGTACCTAGTTTAACTAGGAATATTATATCTGTATCCTTGTTAACCCAGCAGGGTTACACTTTTGTATTCAGGAACCTGGGTGTTATTTATATAAAAATGATGCAGAAATTTGCACAGCTGTTGCAAATAACGGTCTTTATATTTTGAATATAAATAAATCTCCTAAAATGACAAACAAAAGGCTCAAAAGAAGTAATCTAAAAGATGAAGCTTATATGTGGCATTGTCGTCTGGGACACATCAACAAGACTCGCATATCCACACTTTCGAAGAGTGGGTACTTGGACGAATTTGATCCCAATTCATATGACGTCTGCGAATCTTGTCTTTTAGGCAAAATGCCTAAATCACCTTTTAGCGGTAAAGGTGAACGTGCCACAGAACTATTGGCTCTTGTTCATACTGACGTATGCGGGCCCATGTCTAGCCAGGCTAGAGGTGGATTTCACTACTTCGTAACCTTTACAGATGATGCATCTCGTTACGGTTATGTGTATCTTATGAGACACAAGTCGGAAACTTTTGAGAAATTCAAGAGTTTCGACACGAAGTGGAAAAACAAACAGGGAAGAGTATTAAGACATTACGGTCAGACCGAGGTGGCGAATACTTAAGTTATGAGTTTCAAGATTACTTGAAAGAATATGGTATTCTTTCACAGTGGACTCCTCCTGGAACACCGCAATTAAACGGGTGTGTCCGAACGGAGAAACCGCACCTTGTTGGACATGGTAAGGTCAATGATGAGTCGCACTGAGCTACCAATATCCTTCTGGGGATACGCATTAAACAGTGCTATACTTATTTTGAATAAGGTACCGTCGAAGTCGTGTTGAACAGACTCCATATGAGATATGGACAGGAAGGAAACCAGGTTTCTGTTTCCTGAAGATTTGGGGATGCTGGGCATATGTTAAACGTTTGGAAGGTACCAAACTTGAACCCAAATCTGATAAATGCCTTTTCGTAGGATATCCTAGGGAAACCAAAGGATATTACTTCTATTACCCACAAGAGAACAAAGTATTTGTTGCTCTACATGCGGTTTTCCTTGAGAAGGAATTCCTAAATGCAGTGGTAAGTGGGAGGAAAGTAGAACTCGATGAAGATCGTAGTGTAGTGATACTATTCCTGGCAATGAATCAACGACGGAACATGAACAGACCATCCGGGATGAGTCTGTACCACAAACTTCACATACACAAGGACCGCGTAGGTCGAGAGCGGAGAGAGTGAGAACAGTACCTGAGAGGTATGGGTTCCTGATCTCACCTCATGTAGATATAATCTTATTGAGGATAATGAGCCGGCCGGCTACGTATGAGGAAGCGATACAAAATATCGATTCCGCTTTATGGCAAGAAGCCATGAAGTCCGAGATGGATTCCATGTACGCCAACCAAGTTTGGACACTAGTTGATGCACCAGAAGGGGTGAAGCCTATTGGATGCAAATGGATCTTCAAGAAGAAGACCGACATGGATGGCAACGTACAAACGTACAAGCTAGGCTTGTAGCGAAGGGGTATCGTCAACAATATGGTATTGATTATGACGAAACCTTCTCACCCGTTGCCATGATTAAATCCATTCGGATAATGCTTGCAATAGCTGCATATTTCGATTACGAGATATGGCAGATGGACGTTAAAACCGCTTTCCTTAACGGAAACCTTTGGAGGATGTTTATATGCAACAGCCTGACGGTTTTATCGTACCTAGACTTGCAAACAAGGTTTGTAAGTTAAATCGATCCATTTATGGATTGAAGCAAGCATCACGGTCATGGAATCAGCGTTTTGATGAGATCATAAAGGAATATGATTTCGTGCAAAACGCGGATGACCCTTGTGTATACAAGAAGGTTAGTGGGAGGAGAGCACTTACTTTTATTGTCCTTTATGTCGACGACGTATTGCTTATAGGCAATGACATTCCCATGCTGACGTCGGTGAAAGCTTGGCTTTCATTAAAATTCTCCATGAAAGATCTGGGAGAAGCAGCCTTTATTCTTGGAATAAAAATCTACCGGGATAGATCTAGAAAGCTGCTTGAACTCTCCCAGAGTACATACATTGATAAAGTGTTGAAGCGATTCAACATGGAACAATCCAAGAGGGGATTGGTTCCAATGGTACGAGGTACCTCTCTGTCTAAAGACATGTGTCCTAAGACTCAGGAAGAGAGGGACAACATGAGTCGGATACCGTTCGCCTCGGCAGTCGGATCGATCATGTATGCTATGATATGTACACGACCTGATGTCTCATATGCTTTGAGCATGTGCAGCCGCTATCAGGCCGATCCAGGTGAAGGTCACTGGATAGCAGTTAAGAACATCCTTAAGTATCTTAAACGAACTAAGGATGCTTTCTTAATTTATGGAGGTGGAGAACTTGCGGTATCTGGGTATACCGATGCAAGTTTCCAAACCGACAAAGATGACTACAAGTCGCAATCTGGGTACATTTTTTGTTTGAATAACGGAGCAGTGAGCTGGAAATCTTCCAAGCAATATACTGTTGCCGATTCAACAACAGAAGCGGAGTACATCGCTGCATCTGAAGCAGCAAAGGAGGCAGTTTGGATCCGAAAGTTCCTAATCGGATTAGGGGTAGTTCCGTTAGCAGCTGAGCCCGTTCCATTGTATTGTGAAAATAACGGGGCTATAGCACAGGCTAAGGAACCAAGGTCTCATCAAAGGTCCAAGCATGTTCTTCGACGTTACCATCTGATTCGGGAGATTATACATCGTGGCGATGTAAAGGTCGAGAAGGTCACATCAGATGACAACATTGCAGATCTGCTGACGAAGGCTGTTCTTCAGCAAGTTTTTGAACGACACATACATAGTTCGGGTATTAGATGCTTGAGTGACTGGCTATAGGCCAAGTGGGAGATTGTTAGACATTATGTCCCATAGCGTCACTGTTTGTAAATGATATTGTATTATTGTACAAAATTAACTATGTGATTATGAAATTGCCTTTTGCCGTTTTGTAATATTATTTACTTTGACTAATAAATGGCGAAAGTCCATATGATTAATACTGGATTGAGATGATATGAGACAGTATCATTCTATAAAAGTTTAATCATTAAATATCCCTAGTCGGAGTATTATCGAGATTGGACATCGATAATGCGGAAATAGACTAGTATTGCGCTTGTGCACGTTGTGAGGGCACAACAGCATAGTTCTCATATATTTAAGTATTGGATACTTATGCAAGTGCAATAGGAGGTTGTGTTTTACCGATGGTACGGAAAACAGCTTCGCTCTGGATAGACCCCGCGGAATCCCATTGGTAGTATGTCTGCGTGTCTATGGGAGGCCGCATCAGGGTAGGTGTATATGGTCTTAACCTGAGACTTACATCGCTAGTACTTGCGACAATCGGTAAACTTTGGTTTTGGTGGTTGGGGACCCTAACCGGTTCTGTGTACACCTCTTCTGGGTTTATCGAGAATCGTAGTGTACTGGATGTGATGTCAAGATGGAAGTATCGCTTCAGACATATGGAGGTGATGATCACGCAGGACACAGAACTAGTACTCTATAAAAGGTTGCAACCGTCGGGACAATATGACTAGGTCAGGATTGTCTGATTTAAAGAGACTAGCTGTTTGATGTCCGATATATGTTTCGTACGGGGCAGACACATCTCCAGCCCAGGCCTAGCATGTGATCATCCGATACTGGATCGATGTACGCAATACTACGGTATATTACGCTTGATATAGATCTTATATTCCTATAAGAATATTTCTGGAGAATTGGGTAGACATGGCGCTTTGCTAGAAGCCAACCTTGTCTTGTGAATCGGTGAGAACGTAGTACGAGGTACGTGCGTGTTCGGATTATCCGACGACCGTATTTACTGCCAACATATCCGGAGATCTCTTGGGTCGCTTCCTGAAGATTCACCTATGATATTTGATTCGGACTTAATTAATCTTGGATTAATTGCGGAGAAACTTTATCTCGGATAAAGTACCTTGTTTAGAGAGAGAGAACGATTAATTTGGAATTAATCGATAAATTATTATATTCGATATAATAATCGAAATTCGATTTCGACGCGAAATTAAAATTAGATTTTAATTCGGGCATACGAGTTAATTTAGAATTAATTCGTTAGCGACGTAAATAATATTTCGCTAGGCCCGATTATTTATTTAAATTCGATTTAAATAACGTCGCGACGTAAGTTCGGTATTTCGGAATATCGAACCCGAACGCGTGAGTGCACGTGGGCCCACTTTCATTTGGAACGTGGGGGGCCCACATGACACATGTCATTATATGCATTATTTTATTGATGATGCATTGCATGGTGATAGTGTATATTACACTCAAATGTTATGCATGGAATTTGAGTGTTTGACACTCTAAGCCTTTGCATGGCTAGTGTCATCGATTTATTATTATTTAATAAATATTATGGCATAAATATAAATTGATTTTTGGTATCAAAATCAATTAAGAAAATCTCTCTTCTCTCACTCACTCTTGACCGAAAACTGCATGCAGTTTTGGTCTTCATCTTCTTCAAATTTGGTTGCCAAAAGCTTGAAGAAAAGGTTGATGTTTGGAACATGCAAGGCTAGCACCTTCAAGGGATCAAAAAAGAGGTGATAGGGAAACCATCATAGAGCAAGGAATACACAAAGTTTGGAGCTTTCCTCTTCTTGTCTTCCTTGGCCGAACCTAATCTACCTTGGAGCTTCCATCTTGGCTTGATCTTTCTTCATCACAAGAGATTGGTAAGTATGATTCCGCCATACTTCATCTTTTATATATATTCTTTGTTGTATTTCATGTATGCTTAATCTTTCCTTGGGACATATTATAGAAACCAACAGGAACATCGTCATCGATTTCTATGTCATACAGTCTGGCAACTCCACTGGGGATAGAGAATCGGCCCTGAAATAATGTCTTGTAATGTTTGTGATTTGTGCTTTAATTAACCATGTCTACAGTGGGTTGAAGGGGTTTAATCAAAGACATTATTAAGGCTAGGTAATGGTTTGGTGTCTTCCTTCATTCACTACCTTTCTATAAGGAAAAGCTGTGAATGCACCTAGATAATCATTCACCCGTAGCTCACTATGATGGACTAATTTAGAGGACTTGTTGTTTATTCATGTCACCAAGGCGACAAAAGCCTAAGACGCTTGGGTATTTAAGAGAGTTTGCTCCACTCTCCCTCTGGGGAATCTACAATATGAAATCCATTTGACAGTCAGTCACGCACCATAACTCGTTGGCACGTACCTTAAGGTATAAAAAAGGTGTGCTCACTTGGTCGCTCGAACCATTGAATGGGGAGTCCTAGTTGTGCGCAATCCTTCATCAGCGGGAGCCTTTGTTTACATCCCCATAGACCCACACGTGAACCTTAGTTGTATAACTGATAGAAATTATTTCTTCATGCTTGTGTTAAGGACCATCATCATTTGGATTCAGTTGGACTTCTTGTCAAGAGATGTGAACTTGTTGGGCCATTTAAACTGGGACGAGTTCGTGTCCTTTGACAAGTGGGCCAAAAGCTTTTAAAATGCAAATGGGCCATTTTGTGTTTGAGCCTCTTATCATTTGAAGTTGTTTAGCCATGTTATCGTAAAAGTGTAAACTTGTTGGGCCTTTTCAACTGGGACAAGTTTCCACCACGCAATAGTATGATTGAATGCTTTAAAATGATAATGGGCCAACTAGTATAAAAATCTTGATGAGCTTGTATATTCCATGCATTGCACGCGTACATGCTAACATGCGGTTTTAAAAGAGACACCATAGATACCCGTTGGGTTATGGAAGAGGGAAGACTCGTCAAAAAACCGTTAGCAAACATGAGCGAATCAGAGAATGAGGGATCTCGTATGGATCAGCTGGAGAATAGTCTCACTAAGATTACCGAGCAGTTGCAAGTGTTGACCGCCGCTGTGACCAGTTTGACCACACCCCATATAGCAACAAGTCCTCTAAATTAGTCCATCACAGTTCTGCGACCGGAATAGCAAGACCATTAGGAGATCTTTGGGAACCAAGTGTTGGACAATTATGACCCATAACATCACTATTTATACAGGACATGGTATTTTTGTACAAATTAACTATGTGACAAAGTAAATTGCTCTTTTATCATTTGTAATTGGATTACCAAGATACATATATGATAAAAAGTCCATATGATTAGTTCCGGATTAATAAGATATGAGACAGTATTAATCCTCTAAGGTTTAATCATTAAAATATCCCTAGTCGTAGTATTATCGAGATTGGACATCGAAAATGCGAAATAGACTAGTATTGCACCTGTGCGCGTTGTGGGAGCATAACAGCATAGTTCTCATATATTTAAGTATTGGATACTTATGCAAGTGTGATAGGAGGTTGTGTTTACCGATGGTACGGAAACAGCTTCGCTCTGGATAGACCCCTCAGAATTCCATTGGTAGTATGACTATATGTCTATGGAAGTCTGAATCAGGGTAGGTGTATTTGGTCTTAACCTGAGACTTGCATCGCTAATACTTGCGACAATCAATATACTTTGGTTTTGGTCGTCCATGGCTTTAACAGGTTATGTGTACTCCTCTTCTGGGTATATTGAGAATCGTAGTGTATTGGGTGTGATGACGAGATGGAAGTATCACTCCAGTCATATGGAGATGATGGTCACGTAGGATAACGAACTCGTACTCCTGTATGTTGCAGCTATCGGGATAATATGACTAGGTCATGTTTATCTGATTATAGAGACTAGTTACCATAGATCCGATATATGCTTCGTACGGGGCAGATACAATTCCAGCCCCAGGCCTTGCATGTGACATCCGATACTGGATCACAATACGCAATACTACGTATACTACGCCTAATATAGATTATATATTCCTTTAAGAATATTTCTGGAGAATTGGGTAGGCACGGTGTTTTGCTAGAGGCCGACCATGTCTTGTAAATCGGTAAAAACGTAGTACTAGGTACGTACGTATTCAGATAGTTCGACAACCAGATTTACTGCCAATATATCCAGGGATCTCATGGGTCGCTTCTTGAAGATTCACCGATGACGTATGATTCGCACATAATTAATGTGGGATTAATTAGTAGAGAGAGAAAATTAATCTAGGATTAATTACGGAGATATTTTATATGGGATAAAATATTATTTAAAGAGAGATAACGATTAATTTGGAATTAATCGATAAAATAATATATTCGATATATTATACGAAATTAGATTTCGACGCGGAATTAAAATTAGATTTTAATTCGGGCAAACGAATTAATTTAGAATTAATTCGCTAGCGATGTGAATAGTAATTTTGCTCGGCATAATTATTTAATTAAATTTGATTTAATTACGTCGCAACGGAAAATTCGTTAATTCTGAATTAGCGAAACCGAGCCCGAGAGTGTTTGCGGGCCCACTCGCATTTCGAATCAAGTTGGCCCACAAGTCACATCACACGTCACATCATTAGTCATTCTTATGATGGAAGTCACATCAACTTTGAGTGATGTGAGTTGTTGGAAGGCTTTAATGCCTTGTACCTTTTTTGAATTTGGTATTTGATTTTTTGTATTTGATTTTTTGAAATCAAAATACACAAAAAACACAACACACAAATTCTTCTCTCCCATCTCCCTTACTCACGGCACTTGGTGCCAACTTTCTCTCAAATTTCTCTCATAGCCGAGAGATAGAAGAAGCAAAGGAAAGATTTGTGGCAAATTTTTCAATGATGCTAGCACATCCAAGGGGTCTTACAAAGGTGGTAGGGAAACCCTCAACAAATATTAAGCGTTTTTCCTTTCATTGAATGATTCATTCTCAAGATCCAAGATTGGCACTGGTTTGTTGGCCAAAGTCAAGGCCTTTGTCCATCGCGGATGTGTTTGAATCATGAAGGCTTTGTTCCATATCGCATGTCTTGTCGAAGTTGTGATTTTTTGGCCAAAGTCAAGATCATTTCTTCTCCATCGATATCGATTACGAAGCTTTCCAAGGTCAATGGGTCCCGCTTAATAGGAATCATTAAGTTTGTTGTGCCAAAGCCAAGGCTTAGTTGATTCAGAGGAAAAAGGTTAGGGAATATATCAGATATATTGGCATTTATTAGATATATGTTTCGGACTTGGATGTCCACCTACTGGATCTAGGAATTGTATGAGATCCAATTGATCTTAGAGATCTACCTAGTTAAATATCATACAGCTTGTTGGCCAAAGTCAAGGTTGTGTGTTATTTAACGGGATCCTAGCCCACTAGGAAACTAGGTTTCCCGAGTACTCAACAGAGGGTTAGAGGCTTGCCGAAAAATAGTGGGAGACAAGTATTAAATTTGTAATTTCATTTAGATACTTTCCAATACGAGCTCATTTCATTTTTCGTCAATACATATATATATTAGTTGGACTAATATTTAATCGTTGTTTTAAATTTAAAAGTTGGACTGTATTCAAACTACTTCATTTATAGTTGATATTATAATTGGATTATAGTAATCAATATATTTAAATTTAACCAATCAAATAGTAGTTGATTATATAGTTAGACTATAATAATCATTATATTTAATTGTACACGAAATCATTGATTGGTTAGTTGGACTATAGCAATCAAGATAACTGAAAGATTAGCGTTTAGAACATAATCCTGGGTGAAAATGTCTTTAAACGGCTTCAATTTTCAGATTGGGATAGAACCTCAGGATAGTCCTGGGAACTGAGAAGTTACTCTATTTGATAGAGCAACCTATTGGGCCTAAGGCCGAAGTTTAGCAAATAGTGGAGCATGAGTTTTGGAATACTCATGGTGATGATAACTTTAGTGCTCAATCCTTTATACTTATTGCAATGACACATTAATTTCGTTGTCAAAATTAAGGATTAGATCCTTGTACCATGATGATGAAATTAAAGATCTTCATAGATCTATTCTTAGATCTTAGAAGTACAAATTGCATAAGAAGCTCTTTAGCTCGTGTATGTCAGAGGGTACATCTGTCGAGCACTAGGTGTCGCAGATGATTGCTGACATTGATCAGCTAGGTTAGCTGGGCATTACCTACATGGCCGAGACTACCAAAGATTTGTGAATCAATAATAAACTCTTGGAGAGTTGAAGGCTATGCTCTAGGAGGCACAACCAGAGCTTCTAAAAGGGGCAAAGGCAAAACCATCACAGTCTTCTAGGAAGACATAAGACATATCCCAAGATGTCTGCCTAAAATGTGGCAAATGGGGTCACTAGAAGCGTGATTGCCGTATGGATAAGGCAGAGATGAAGGAAGTGAAGGCGGGGCAAGGCTTCGGCTTCAAGTATGTTTGTCATAAACATGTTCGCTATTATTTTCAAATTGGATTTTGATATTAGATGTGGTACATAAATATGTACTGATGTGCAGAATCTGCTGATGAGTCGGAGACTGACTTCAGTTTAGATTGATCTACTAATCAGAAACGGGACGAGAGTCGCTGTTTTAACCGTAGAAACCTAAGTTTAGGAACTACCTTTTGGGTGTGTACTTAAATTAGGAAACTGTTATAATGTAACTAGTTTGACTAGAAACATTATCTTTATATCAGGGTTTAATCCGTTGCGGATATACCTTTATATTCTAAAACACTAAAGTGTTTTATTTTATAAAGATGATAATGAGATAAACACATTAGATGTGAATAACATTATTTATATTTTGAATATAAATGAATCTCAAACGTATGACATGACAAACAAATAGCTCAAACTGAATTAATCAGATGAGACTTATTTGTGGCATTGTTGTCTGTGACACATTAAACAAGACTCGTATATCCACACTTTTGAAGAGTGGATACTAGGACGGATTTGATCCTATTCAAATGATGTCTATGAATCTAGTTTATTAGGCAAAGTGCCTAAAACTCCTTTTACTTGGTAAAAGTAAAAGTGCCACCGATCTGTTAGCCATTGTTCATAGTGACGTAAGTGGGCCCATGTCTAGCTAGGCTAGAGGTGGATATGAACACTTTGTAACCTTTACGAATGTGGCATCACGTTATGGTTATGTGTTTCTTTTGAAACATAAATCGGAAACTTTTGATAAATTCAAAGAGTTTCGACACGAAGTAGACATACAGATCAGCTAAAGTATTAAACTATCACGGTTAAACCGTGATGGAAATAATTAAGCAATAATTTTCTCAAATACTTGAAAGAGTATAGTATTCTTTCATAATGGACTCCTCCCGGAACACCTCAATTGAGTGGTGTGTCCGAACAGAGAACCGAATTTTGTTGGACATGATAAGGTTAATTATGAGTCGCTCTGAGCTACCATTTTCCTTCTAGGGATACGTATAAATCAGTGTAAAACTTATTTTGAATAAGGTTCCATGAAAATCTATTTGACAGATTTCATATTAGATATAAACAGGAAAGAAACTGAGTTTTCTCATTCCTGGAGATTTGGGTATGCTAGGCATATGTTTGGATGATACCAAACTAGAACCCAAATTGGATAAGTGCCTAATTTGTGGGTTATCCTAGGGTAACCAAAGTATAGTACTTATAAAACACATAATAGAACAATTTAATTGTTGCTCTCCATGCGATTTTCCTAATAGGAATACCAATATGCAGTGGTAAGTAGGAGGAAAGTAAAACAACATGAAAATCAGAGTAATACTATTCCAGGCACCGAACCATAATGGAACACAAAAAGTTCATCAAGGATGAAACTGTACCACAATCTTCGAATACACAAGAACTACGTAAGTCGGAGAGAGTCAGAAAACAATCTGAGAGGTATGTGTTTCTGATCTCACCTCATGAAGATGTCAATCTTATTGAGGAACACGAACTGGCTACATATGAGGAAGTGATACAAGGTATCGACTCCATATTATGGAAAAGTGCCATGAAGTCCGAAATAGATTCCATGTATACCAACCAAGTTTGGACACTGGTTGTTGTACCGGAAGGTATTGTGCCTATTGGTACAATATGAGTCTTCAAGGAAGACATACATGGATGGCAACATACAAACGTACAAAGCTAGGCTTGTAGCGAAAAGGTATTGCCATCAACATAATGTCGATTACGACGAAAACTTTTACCCGTTGCCATGGTTAAATCCATTTGGATAATGCTTGCTAATGCTGCATATTTCATTTATGAAATATGGCAGCTGAACATCAAAATCGCTTTCCTTAAACGGAAACCTTTTGGAGGATGTTTATCAACATCCTGACGGTTTTTTCGTACCTAAAGTAGCAAACAAGGTTTGCAAGTTAATTCGATCCATTTATGGATTGAAGCAAGCATTGCGTTCTTGGAACTATCGTTTTGATGTAATCATAATGGTATATGATTTAATTCAAAACAAAAATGATTCACGTGTATATAAGGAGGATAGTGGGAGCGTTTTGATAGTGATTGTCCTAAATAATGATGATATATCATTTCTTGGAAATGATATTCCCATAATGAAATCGTCGAAAGCTTGGCTTTCATGAAAATTCTCCATAGACTACTTGAGAGAGACAACCTTTATTTTAGGAATAATATCTACTGTGATAGATCTAAAAGTTGTTGGCACTCTCTGAGAACTCGTACATTGAAAGATATGTACGTGACCTAGTGTCTCATATGCTTTAAGCATATGGAGTCATAATCGGTCCAATCCAAGGGATAGTCACTGGATTGATGTTAAGAACATCCTTAAGTATCTTAGATGAACTAAGGATGCTTTCTTAGACCATGGAGAAAGAGAACTTGAAGCGACGGGGTTCACTGCTGTAAGTTTGCAAACCGATAATAACGACTGTAAGTTGCAATAACGGTACTATATAGTTTGAATAACGGAACAATGAGCTGGAAATCTTCCAAGCAAGATATTGTTGCCGAATAAACAACAAAAGTGGAATATTGTTGCAGCTGAGGCAGCAATATAAGCGATTTGGATCTATAATAATCCTAATCAGATTATGAGTAGTTCCGTTAGCAGCTAAGCTAGGCTACAACACAGGCTAAAGAATTAATGGTCTCATCAACGATCCAAGTATATACTTCAACTATTTCTGATTTGTTCGGATCATACATCATGGCGATGTGATGATCGAATAAATCGCATCAGATGATAAATTTGCAAATCCACTGACGAAAGCTGTTTCTCAGCAGAAGTTTGAGTGACCCGTACATAGTTCAAGTATAAGACACTTGAGTGATTGGCTATAGGCCAAGTGGGAGATTGTTGGACAATTATGACCCATAACATCACTATTTGTACAGAACATGGTGTTGTTGTACAAATTAGCTATGTGACAAAGGAAATTGCTCTTTTATCATTTGTAATTGGATTACCAGGATACATAAATGATAAAAGTCCATATGATTAGTTCCAGATTAATAAGATATGAGACAGTATTAATCCACTAAGGTTTAATCATTAAAATATCCCTAGTCGTAGTATTATCGAGATTGGACATCGATAATGCGGAATAGACTAGTATTGCACTAGTGCGCGTTGTGGGAGCATAACGACATAGTTCTAATATATTTAAGTATTGGATACTTACGCAAGTGTGATATGAGGTTGTGTTTACCGATGGTAGTATGACTATGTGCCTATGGAAGTCCGAATCAGGGTTGGTGTATTTGGTCTTAACCTGAGACTTGCATCGCTAATACTTGCGACAATTAATATACTTTGGTTTTGGTCATCCAGGGCTTTAATAGGTTATGTGTACGCCTCTTCTGGGTATATTGAGAATCGTAGTGTATTGGGTGTGATGTCGAGATGGAAGTATCACTCCAGTCATATGGAGATGATGGTCACGTAGGATAAGGAACTTGTACTCTTGTATGCTGCAACTATCGGGATAATATGACTAGGTCATGTTATCCGATTATAGAGACTAGTTTGCACGTGTGGTTCTGGCCGGGCTTTCCTGAGGTATCTAATAACCTTGCTTCTGCTCGCCGCTATATAGAACCATCCCGATATGCGTGAAATATAGATTTTCTAAAATCTATATTTCTTTTTTTATATGTATCCTTTTAGTTTGGTTGATTCTTGCTCGAGCCGGATGATGAAAAATTATCTTGTCCGGTTCTTTGGGGGGATGGATCTAGAAGAATTCGCCTATACCAGAGATCCGATATATGCTTCGTACGGGGCAGACACAATTCCAGCCCCAGGCCTTGCATGTGACATCCGATACTGGATCACAATTCGCAATACTACGTATACTACGTATACTACGCCTGATATAGATTATATATTCCTTTAAGAATATTTCTGGAGAATTGGGTAGGCACGGTGATTTGCTAGAAGCCAACCATGTCTTGTAAATCGGTAAAAACATAGTACTAGTTACGTACATATTCGGATAGTCCGACGACCGAATTTACTGCCAACATATCCAGGAATCTCTTGGGTCGCTTCGCGAAGATTCACCGATGACGTATGATTCGAGCTAAATTAATCTGGGATTAATTGCAGAGAGACTTTATCTTGGATAAAATACTATTTGAAGAGAGAGAAAGATTAATTTGGAATTAATCGATAAAATAATATATTTGATATATTAAACGAAATTAGATTTCGACGCGGAATTAAAATTAGATTTTAATTCGGGCAAACGAGTTAATTTAGAATTAATTCGTTAGCGACGTGAATAGTAATTTTGCTAGGCATAATTATTTAATTAAATTTGATTTAATTACGTCGCAACGGAAGTTCTTTAATTCGAAATTAGCGAACCCGAGCCTGAGAGTGTTTGTGGGCCCACTCGCATTTGGAATCGAGTGGGGCACACATGTCACATCAAGTGTCACATCACATGTCACCTTTAGTTGCTTTTGGTTGATGTGTTTTGGTGGAGTTGTTGGTGGCTGGTTTAACACTCCAAAGTCAAAGCATGATAGACTTTTACCAAACAAGGATTTGGTATATCATTTAATTTGTTTTTGAAACAATTACACAACTTCTACACTTTCTCACTTGGACCGAATCTTGTAGCAAGTTTTCTCTCCCAATTGTTTTATTCTTTCACTGAAAATGCAAGGAAGAAAGTGAAGGATTTTGTTGCAAAATTTTTCAAAGATCTAGCACTCATCAATGGATCATACAAGGTGTTAGGGAAACCTATTCAAGAGCTTGGAAACTCAAAACAAAGCTTGGAGCTTGTGGGATCACCTTGACCGTATTCAACAAAGCTTCTTGGAGGAAAATTTTTGTTGATCAATGCATCCAAAAGCCGATCATTGTAAGTGTGTTTCCGCTACTCTTCTTTGTTATTCATTCACATTTCTATGCTTTATTTGATCTTGGGAATAAACCTAGAAACCCAACACAGATATACTCAGCAACAGGCAAGTCAAGCGGCAGCTGGCGAGCCAGGTAAGTAAAAATGCATTACATAACTTTGATAGTTCGCAAAAGTGTAAACTTGTTGGTCCTTTTCAACTGGGACAAGTTTGTACCGCGCGATAGTATGATTGAATGCTTTAAAATGATAATAGGCCAACTAGTATAAAAATCTTGATGGGCTTGTATATTCCATGCATTGCATGCATACATGCTAACATGTGGTTTTAAAAGTGACACCATAATTGGCCCATTATCATTTTAAAGCATTCAATCATACTATCGCGCGGTGCAAACTTGTCCCAGTTGAAAAGGAATATTGCTGCAGCTGAGGCAACAATAGAAGCAATTTTGGATCTGTAAAATTCATAATTGGATTAGGAGTAGTTCTGTTAGCAGCTGAGCTAGGCTACATCATAGGCTAAAGAATTAATGGTCTCATCAACGATCCAAATATATACTTCAACTATTTCATCTGATTCATCGGATCATACATCTTGGCGATGTGATGATCGAATAAATCGCATCAGATGATAACCTTGCAAATCCGCTGACGAAAGCAGTTTTTCAGCAGAAGTTTGAACGACCCGTACATAGTTCAGATGTAGGACACTTGAGTGATTGGCTATAGGCCAAGTGGGAGATTGTTGGACAATTATGACCCATAACATCACTATTTGTACAGAACATGGTTTTGTTGTACAAATTAACTATATGCCAAATGAAAATGCTCTTTTATCATTTGTAATTAGATTACCAAGATATGTAAATGATAAAAGTCCATATGATTATTACCAGATTAATAAGATATGAGACAATATTAATCCAATAAGATTTAATCATTAAATATCCCTAGTCGTAGTATTATCGAGACTGGACATTGATAATACGGAATAGACTAGTATTGCACTTGTGCGTGTTGTGGGAGCATAACGACATAGTTCTCATATATTTAAGTATTGGATACTTATGCAAGTGTAATAGGAGGTTCTGTTTACCGATGGTATGGAAACAGCTTCGCTCTTGGTAGTATGACTATCTGTCTATTGGAATCCGAATCAGGGTAGGTGTATTTGGTCTTAACATGAGACTTGCATCGCTAATACTTGCGACAATCAGTATACTTTGGTTTTGGTCGTCCGGGGCTTGAATTTGTTCTGTGTACGCCTCTGCTGGGTATACAGAGAATCGTAGTGTATTGGGTGTGATGTCAAGATGGAAGTATCACTTCAGTCATTTGAAGATGATGATCACACAGGATACGTAACTGGTACTCTTGTATGCTGCAGCTATCGGGATAATATGACAAGGTCATGATTATCCGATTATAGAGACTAGTTACCACAGATTCGATATATGCTTCATACGGGGCAGACACAATTCCAGCCTTAGGCCTAGCATGTGCAATTCGATACTAGATTGCTATACGCAATAATATGTATACTACGTCTGACATAGATTACATTTTCCTTAAAAGAATATTTATGGAGAATTGGGTAGGCACGGTGCTTTGCTATAAGCCAACTATGTCTTGTAAATCGGTAAGAACGTGGTACCGGGTACGCACGTGTTTAGATAATCTGACGACTGGATTTTCTACCAACATATCCAGGGATCTCATTGTCGCTTCCCGAAGATTCACCGATGACGTATGACTCGAACATAATTAATCTGGGATTAATTGGAAGAGAGAGAAAATTAATCTATGATTAATTACGGAGAATTTTATCAGGGAAGAGAGACAACGATTAATTTGGAATTAATCGATTTAAATAATCTATTCGATATATTAAATGAAATTAGATTTTATGACGGAAATAAAATTAGATTTTAATTCGGGCAAACGAATTAGTTTAGAATTAATTCGCGAGCGATGTGAATAGTAATTTTACTAGGCATAATTATTTAATTAAATTTGATTTAATTACGTCGCAATGGAAAATTCGTTAATTCGGAATTAATGAACCCGAGCCCGAAAAGTGTTTGCGGGCCCACTCGGATTTTGAATTAAAGTGGGGCCTGCACAATTCACATCACCTAGTCTATCTCATCACCTTTTAGTTGATGGAAGTAGTTGGATTTGATGGTAACTTGTAAATCACTCTTTGTCATTTGGAATGACTAATACTAAAAGTTTGGTTTTGGTATATGATAATTGTTTTTTGGAAATCAATTTTTATTACATAAAAAATCACTCTCTCTCTCCCAACTTCATGTCTTGGGCGTGAACTTCATATTCTTCCTCTCCCATTTGGATTGGCCGAAACTATCATAGAACAAGGAAGATATTGTTGCAATTTTTCCTAGTGCTAGCAAACTTAAAGGAGTCATACAAAGGAGTTAGTGACACTTATCCATGAGTTTGGAATTCAAAGACATGCTTAGAAGCTCAACATACATCAAATAAGAAGTTTGGAGCAACTTCTATGGAGGAAAAAGTTTTGAACTCTACAAATCCTTAGCCGAGTAATGTAAGTATTTTCTGTTACTTTACTTTGTTTATTCACACCATTTTATGCTTAATATGAACTTGGTTTCACCTAGAAAACCCAACATGTAAACCCGTTGAGACCGATACATGTCGTATATTGGAATATATGATTCCAATGGTTTCTCAATGAACCATGAGTCTTGGAGACTTGTCTAGACGGGTAGGTGTTTATAGCGGATAAACACTGGACGACTCACCAAAGATTCTTAATGAATGGTACACCAACGTCAATAAGAATCTTCTCGGGTTGAGTAGCATTTGTGATTCGTCGACTTGAGATACCACTGTGCGCACATGATGTTGGAGATCTCTAAGTCCCGAGGATCGAATACAAAGCAAGAAATACATGTGCGAATACAACGAGGGAGTTGTGGAATACTCACATCGATCGGTTGAGCGACGTGCGAGGCAACAAAATTGATTTTCTGCCCACTGGACTGCTCGGCAGTGAGCTGCTATCCTCTCCAAGATTCAGCCATTGTTGCTCCTTGAACAAGCTCCAAGCTTCGTCAAATGATTCCAAGCTCATGGGTGGACTTCCTTATCACCTTCGCATGTCTCTCGGAGTGCTAACTCTCAAGAAATTTGCCACAAATTTCCCACACTTTGGCTTCCCTTGGTCACGGTTTCTGGGCAGAAACCAGTGAAGAACACAGCCCCTTGGGCGTGTTTGAGAGCAGAGAAAAAGAGAGGAAGTGTTGTGTGATGGTTTTGGTAAGAAAAAGTGTATCTAATACATAATTATTTTATTTTCCAAAAAATCAAATAATTGATTTCAAAAATCAAAACAAATAGCAAACATTTAAAATATATGAAATGTCTATCATGCCATCACACTTGAGTGTATTACACTCCACCATCAATTCACATCAATCAATCAAATCAAGTGACAAGTTGTCACATCACTCAAAGTGACTAATGATTGGACTCTTGATGCGACTAATGATTTGACGCTTGATTTGACTTGCGAGTCGCACTCGAATTTGAAATGTGAATGCGCTTGCAAATAATCTCGGGCTTGGGTTTGCTAATTCCAAATTAAAGAATTTTTCGTTGTGACGCAATTAAATCTAATTTAATTAAATAATCATGCCTAGCATAATTACTATTCACGTTGCTAACGAATTAATTCTAAATTAACTCATTCGCCCGAATTAAAATCTAATTTTAATTCCACGTTGAAATCCAATTTCGTTTAATATATCGAATATATTAATTAATCGATTAATTCCAAATTAATCTTTATCTCTCTTTAAATGATATTTTATCCCAGATAAAATATCTCCGTAATTAATCCCAGATTAATTTTCTCTCTCATCTAATTAATCCCAGATTAATAAAAAATGTGAGTCATACGTCATCGGTGAATCTTCGGGAAGCGACCCATGAGATCCCCGGATATGTTGGCAGTAAATTTGGTCGTCGGACTATCCGAACAAGTAAATACCTAGTACTACGTTTATACTGATTTACAAGACAATGTTGGCTTCTAGCAAAGCGCCATGCCTACCCAATTCTCCAGAAATATCCTTACAGGAATATAAGGATCTATATCAAGCGTAGTATACGTAGTATTGTGTATTTCGATCCAGTATCGGATGATCACATGCAAGGCCTGGGGTTGGTACATTGTCTGCCCCGTACGAAGCATATTTCGGATTACGAGCAACTAGTCTCTTTAATATCGAATAATCATGACCAAGTCAAACTATGCCGACGGTTGCAACCTTTTTAGAGAACCAGTTCTATATCCCTACACGATCATCAACTCCATATGACTGGAGTGACACTTCCGTCTCGACATCACACCCAACACACTACGATTCTCAATATACCCAGCAGAGGCGTACACATAACCTGTTAAAGCCCTGGACGACCACAACCAAAGTATATTTATTGTCGCAAGTATTAGCGGTGCAAGTCTCAGGTTAAGACCAAATACACCTACCCTGATTTCGGACATCCATATACACATAGTCATACTACCAATGGAATTCCGAGGGGGTCTATCCAGAGCGAAGCTGTTTCCTGTACCATCGGTAAAACACAACCTCCTATTACACTTGCATGAGTATCCTATACCCAAATATATGAGAACTATGTCGTTGTGCCCTCACAACACGCACAAGTGTAATACTAGTCTTTTACGCATTCATCGATGTCCAATCTCGATAATGCTCTGACTAGGGATATTTAATGATTTATCCTTCATGGATTGATACTGTCTCATATCATTCTCAATCCAAGAAAAAATCACAGGGACCTCATATCATTTATATATCCAGGTGATCTAATCACAAATGATAAGAGTGCAATCTCCTTTGCACATAGTTAATTTGTACAACAACACCATGATCTGTACAAATAGTGACGCTATGGGTCATAATTGTCCAACAATCTCCCACTTGGCCTATAGCCAGTCACTCGAGTGTCTTACACCCAAACTATGTACGGTTGGCTCAAATTGTTGGGGAAATGATTTCGTCAGCGGATTTTCATGATTATCGTCTTATGCGATTTATACGATCATCACATCGCCACGATGTATGATCTGAACGAATCAGATGAATAGTCTAGGTATGTATCTGGATCGTTGATGAGACCATTAATTCTTTAGCCTATGCTGACGCATAGCACATCTACTAACAGAATTATATCTAATCTAATTAGATTTATTTATCGACCTAGAAGGCTTCTATTGCCGCCTCAGCTGCAGCAATAACCCACATTTGTTGTTTGTATGGTAACAGTATCTTGCTTGGAAGATTTCCAGCTCACTGTACCGTTATTCAAATTGTATAGTACCGTTTGCGACTTTTAGTCATCTTTATCGATTTGGAAACTTACAGTAGTGATCCCAGTCACTTCAAGTTCTCCATCTCCATAGTTTAAGACAACATCCTTAGATCTTTAAGATACTAAGTATGTTCTTAACATCAATCCAGTGACTATCACTTGGATTGGCCTATTTGTGAATCCATATGCTCAAAGCGTATGAGACACCAGTTCGCGTATATTTTTCAATGTATGATTTCTCGGAGAGTATTCTGAAAGCCAAGCTTTCACCGATTGTTTTATAGGAATATCATTTCCAAGAAATGAATATTATCATGATTTATAGGACAACCACTGTCAGTGCGCTCTGTTGAGTTTCAATCAAGTCCCAAAGATCATAAATCATGCATAAAAACGAGTGAATACATGTCAAAGGAGGTGCGGAATAAACTCACATTGGTTGGTTGGATGCTACGAAGATGGAAAAACGCACTGCTCCTCCTGCTCGGCAGTGAACTGCGCACAGGTGGACTACTCGGCGTGGGTGCTGTTTCTTCATCTTCTATTCGGCCATGGTGATCCTCCATGGAAGCTCCAGCGCCAAGCTTCACAAGGTTATTCCTTGCTCACGAAATCACTTCCCTATCACCTTTGTATTCCTCCATGGTGTGCTAGCACTAGATCTTGCAACAAGATCTTTGCTTCTCCATTTAATTCGGTGCAAAAACCAGAAAAAGATGAAGAATCGGTCCAAGACCGAGAGAGAAGATGGAGAGGCTTTTTGCTCCAAAAATGTGAAACCGTAAAAAGAGAGAGGAATGAGTTAATGAAATAAAAAATTGTAAAGGGTTTTATAATTTCCAATTATTAAACCA